>SNQJ01S0024069.1:0-27747 GCA_010110895.2 Picea sitchensis
TTAGGCCTCCCATCCACCAAGAAGGGAAATGACTGTGTTTTTGTGTTTGTTGATCACTTTTCTAAGATGGCAATTCTAGTTGCTTGCAAGAAGAGCATCACAACAGAAGCCATTGCCAAGCTCTTCTTTGAACGAGTCTGGGTACATTTTGGAATCCCAAAAACCATTGTCTCATATTGGGACAGTCGATTTCTTAGCACATTCTGGTCGAGCCTCTGGTCACTGCTGGACACCAAGCTCACAAAATCCACGACCTTCCACCCCCAGACAAATGGTCAAACTGAGGTCGTAAATTGAATGGTCGTGCATATACTACGCATGTATAATTCCAAGCACCCTCGCACATGTTATGAGAGTCTTCCCTATGTCCAGCATACCTACAACCGAGCCCTGCATAGCTCAACTGGCCATAGCCCCTTTTAGGTAGGGTTGGGATTCCAACCATTGGGTCCCATAGATGTTGCACTTCCCCTTGCGGCCACCTCGGTCGACTCATCTCCTACTCCAGCTAAAGCTGACAAAGCCGCCTGATTCATTGAGCGGATCCATCACATCTGCAAACAGGTTCAAGATATCCTACAGAAGTCCAATGACAAGTACAAGTAGCCCCATGATCAATATCGGGTGCCACATAAGTTTCATGTGGGCGACAAAGTTTTGTTACACTTGCAGAAAGAACACCTTACAGGACCCCATCAGAAACTTTTCCCACTCCGTTATGAGTCGTACACCATCACCAACGTTGTGGGGGTTAATGATTTTGAGCTCAACATTCCTCATTTCCTTGGCCTACACTCAATGTTCAATGTGGACCTCCTTCGACCTTATTTCCCACCATTATTGGACACCTCAGACATAGCAGAACCGTTGAAACCAACAAAGCTCAACCCCGACTACATAAAACAAGCATCCAATGATCAAATTGTGGACACACAGATCAAGAGAATTCGACAGCAAAGGATCCAACTTTATCGAGTCGTCAAAGCAGGGCAACTCCTGCACCAAGGCAAGTGGCTCACCCGAGGCCAAATTCAACAGAAATTTCATCATTTGATGGGGGAACTCAATGCAATGGAGATCATTGCTTCCTAAGGAGGGAGGATTGATATAGGTGGATATCGGTGGCCACCCATCTTTTCCAACTGGCTCAAAACAAATTTCTGGCAATTTTGGTAATTTACTATTTTTAACAGTGTTTTGGGTCCTTAACTTCTGGAGCCATTTTGAGGCCCTAAACGACGTTTTTTTGGGTATCTACCACTAGAAAATTCTTCATGAAATTTTTTTTAATGGTTGTAGTCCACGGATATATCTTTCCAACGGGTTATCATGCGCCTAAAATGAAGATTGTATGCAAAAGTTACGACCCCGGGAAGTTGATGTACTGACTTACCTAAACGGAGCCCACATGACTTTTGGTGCTTCATCTCCTAGGGTTATGTTTTTGGATGTCTAGGGTTTTCGACACTCTTGTTTATTATAAAAATTCCTTCATAGCTTCATTGTAATTATACTCTTGCGAATGAGTGCAACTGTCACATATATTCTCAGAGATAAGCCGCCACCATTCCAACAAGCTTGTTTTCCGTTGCATTTTACAGTTTCAGTTTATTTCCTTATTGAATAGAAAACCAGTTTTATTGTATCTCAGTTATTCTGTGTTAAATATCCGTTAATAATCTGTAGTCATTTCGTTCTGCTCATAAAATCTGGATCAAAGATGATAAAGAAAGAGATAAAATATTTATTTTAGGTATGATCACTCATGAGAGTGACAAATCTATGTGTTTAGCTATGATAGTAAGGGAAAATTTGGTAATTTCATAGCTAGAGTGAAAAAGAGTTCAAAAGTCTTATTCATGATTAGGGTTTCATATGCATACGTGGTTGAACAAGTTTTTATTAAGAAAAGATGTGTACTACTCTGGTAGAAATCATGATATAGTTTTATTTGATTATTTCTTATTGTTATTGACTGATTGGCTAAGTGACATATCTCAGAAAGCATATTGTAAGTAAGTTTACAGGTCTCGGAAGAAAGAAATTATGCCTTGACTTGCAGAAGTTAGACAGCATGAGATGGACTTATGATATGGTGACAGTCAGTAAGAACCAAGACAGTATCCAGTATTTATATAAGAGTGGGAGGCTCCTAAAGATGCAGAACACAAATGTTCAAGATGAAGAGAAAAATGGATATTCAGATATAGTTGATGAGATGCAGGTAATTGCAAGTTGCTCCAATGTCGTTCTTATATATGCAAAGGGAGCAGGTTGATCCAATATGAAGTCAAAAAGAAAAAAATGTTCGAACTCAAGAAGGCACCCAGGATGTTTCAGAAGAGAACTTCAAGGATGATGATTATCAAATGTTACACAGTTAAATAAGCTCTTAGTTTGGTGCAAGAGAGAGCTATGTCTCCGAGATCGAAATGGAGGATTGTGATTTGGTGCAAGAGGGAGCTATGTCTCCAAGATCAAAATGGAAGATCGTGATTTGGTGCAGTTAGGAAAGTAGTGGTCCATGGAACAATTTACTCAGTGGATGAGTAATGAGATCAGGATGAAAGTTATCCAGTAGATGGATGGTACTCAGAAGATGGGTAGCATGGTATTATACCATCGAAATATTTTTGAACCACAAGAGATTTTTTTCAGATCCCATAGCTAGAGACCTTCATAGAGAGGAATGACCAATCCCACAGGTAGACCTTCATAGAGAAGGAAAAGAGAAGAGACCTTCGTAGAGAAGGAATGAGCAATCCTTCATAGAGAAGGAATGAGCAATCCCACAGGTAGACCTTCATAGAGAAGGAAAAGAGAAGATACCTTCGTAGAGAGGGAAGAGACCTTTGTAGAGAAGGAATGAGCAATCCCACAAGTAGACCTTCATAGAGAAGGAAAAGAGAGGAGACCTTCGTAGAGAAGGAAGAGACCTTCGTAGAGAAGGGGAATGAGAAATTTGTCAAGGTTGGCCTCTGTCCAAGTGTTGAGTTTTGGATACTCTAGGGACATGCTAGAATACCCTCGTAGAGAGGGGTGTGACCACCCTCGTAGAGAGGAGTGTGGATGTTTCTCCAAGGGGAAGCGGACAAATACTCTCCTCTGGCCAAGGATTGAGTAGCCTGGAACACAAACCTTGACCATGTGAAATGGTTAGTTGGCTCTTGAGGTTTGTGTCGTGATCCTATAAGGATCATGGAAATGGAGTCTAGTCTTTCTTGGGCTAGCATCTTAGCTTCTCTAGTTCATGTGGTATGACTAGAAGTGAAGCTATGGTAGAAGTCCTCCCCAATGGATGGGTGAGATAGATGACTACAAGAGAAGGGAGAACATAAAAGGAATGGCAAAACTCATAGAATGTCTTCTATGTGAAGATAAGATATCTTCTGTGTGAAAATAAGAAAGAGTATCTTCTGCATGAAGACGGAAGAAAGAAAGAGTATCCTCCGCGCGAAGATAAAGAGGACAAAATTTCTTTAATATGGATTCATGGAGAACGAGTCAGTGATCGTGATGCCAAATGACCAAGTGGATTATATTGATGCCTACTGTTATCAAGTTGATGTTGTTGTCCAATTGATGATATTGCCTAGATGATATTGTTCAGTTGATGATGACATCCAATGACCTATCAAAAGATAAAGAATATATTTCTTGTTAAGAGGGAATGAATGATGATATTGATGATGAGAAAAACTTCTGATGATTTATAGATATGCCAGTGATGATATTGATGATGAGAAAAACTTCTGATGTTTATAGATATGCCAGTTAGTGTTCCAGACATTGTTGATATTGTTTCCCTCTCTCTTTCTTGATGATGTTGTAGAATACCCTTCTTGTTAAGGGGGAGTGTTGAAATATTGTAACTACAAAGAGTATTCTATTTATTATTCATTTATTATTCATTAGATCAATCCCCCTTTGTGGGTTGATCATGTCGGGCATTGTAATTGACCAAATCCCCTTTTGTGGATTGGTCAAACCCTAATTGTAATATGCAAATTAAGAAGTCATCCCTTGGGCAAATTAAAGTGGTTCTAACCACTCAGAAAGACAAGTCGGCCCTACCAGTGAAGAGACACCTCCTTTCAATGATTGCCAGCTTGTATAAATAAAGGAAGCCAGTGCCTCATTTGTTCACTCACTCAACTCACTCATCTAGTGCGCAAGTATTGAAGGAAGTTGCAGTTACCAGCTACCGAAAGAAAGAAGAAAGAGAGGCGCATTGCTTGGGAGAGGATATTCTCTAGTGTTTGGTTTATTGTCTTGGCATTTTATTAGCTATCTATATTAAGGAAATTTTGTTGGGTTTCCTTCACCTTGAGGTTTTCCTAGGATAAATGCTTATGTAACTTATGATTTTGTTTCTCTTAGTGATCCTATCTATTCTATGGTTATCTAGTAAATTGAAAAGAAACCTAATAATAGCTTAAACTTTAACACGAAAGACCACCCCCGGTTGTTTCTTTACCTTAGGGTCTGCCATGGTTTCCTGGTGCAACAGGAAACAAAGCTCTGTGGAATTGACTACCACAGAGGTAGAGTGCATAGCATTGAGTGTGGCAGTTCGTGAATCAGTGTGGATTCGCAAGCTTCTGACAGACTTATTTGATCATGAGATGGATCCTACTACTATTTATTGTGATAACCAGAGTTGTGTGAAGCTCTCTGAGAACCCTGTGTTTCATGATAGATCGAAACACATTGAGATAAAATATCACTATATCAGAGACATGGTGCAGAAGAAAACAATACATTTGCAGTACCTTCCTACCCATGAGTAGATTACAGAAATCTTCACCAAACCACTTGCCAAGACGAAGTTCGAGTACTTCTGTGAGAGACTTGGCCTAGTGGAGAATGTCTCCCTACTTGAGAGGGAGTGTTTTTTATTATAGCTACATGAGACATCCTCCAGGACACATACTGAGTGAGTCGTCTTGAGAGGAAGCCCATTAGTTGGGTGTTCCCATGAGATGGGTGTGTGGTTCCTCTCTGAGACGAACAAGGAACGTTGTGTGCCCCTGTGTGGGGTGAGAAATCCCATGAGTTAGGTGTGCCCATGAGATGGGTGTGTGGTTCCTCTCTGAGATGGAGATGGAACGTTGTGTGCCCCTATGTGGGGTGAGTAAGCCCATGAGTTGGGTGTGTCGTTCTCTCTGAGACGAAGATGAAACGATGTACTAGTCTCCTATGTGCAGAGAGTTGAGATGATGTGATACTCCAAATGATTCTCCTGTGACACGCAGTGAGATAGAGATATGTTGTGTAGGACGTTATTTTGGGTGAGCATAGGTGGACGTGATCCTAGTGGCTGAGCACTAGCGAGTGTGTATTATGATGATTCTCATGTGAGACGCGGCGAGATAGAGACTTAGATGTCCAAGTCTCTATCTCGCCAGGGAAAGAGGTTGACTCCTCACTCTTTCCCTTACCCTTGTTGGTTCCTTTACCTATGCCCTTATTTTAATGACCAAATAGAGCTAGGTTCTCTTGACCATCCTTCTTGCTAACCTTTGACTCTATATGAGTCTCCTCCTAGATACAATCATCCCAAAGTCTCCTGAGAACAAATAACTTTGACAAATGATTCCCATGAAGTCGGGAATCCATTCAATGTCATGTTCACTAGCTCTGCATCTTCAACCTTCTCCCCAATCGCTGCAAGTTGATCATGGACATGTTTGACCTTCATAAGGTAATCAATGACTAATTCTGACCTAGTAAACATTATGGATCTGTGTTTGTTTCGCAATATCGGCTTCTTGTTTATGTTCTTAGTTTATTAGAGACTAACCAAGGCATCAAACATCTCCTTCATTGTCTTCTTCTCAAATACCTCAAGGATCAAATGATCCTTTATGGAATCCAAGATCATTCGTTTAACCTTCACTTCCCTCTTGTTGTGAACTACATGTTATCGCACAAATTGTAGGTTGGGAAAATCCCGACCCAACCACTAAAAGGGTAACAACTAAGAGAGCACCTACCCATTGTCACCTTAGGCAGGTGTTCCCGTCACTTTAGAGGTGAGGTAGTCACCCCAAGGGTGGAATCCCGATGACCTAGGGGGGATTGAGACAGAAAAATGTGATGTATAAATGGATGCCCCTATAGATCATATTGTTAAATGGAAAAGGGATCTTGGTAATGAGTCTTGAGGGTTGTTTGAGGTTTCCAAATCTTTGAGTGACCTGCAAAGAGATAATGCATGCCAGAGACACAAGGAAAACCAAGTATACAATGCAATATATCAATTGGATAGGCAAGTTAAGCATGTTGTCCCTAATAGCACCTGTTAATAACTGTATATATCAGCAATGAAATGGCACAATAAGCTGCTAAACAAATTCTAGAAATCAAGTGAAAGATGCAAGAGATAAACTAGCTAAACACTAGTGAAACTCAAGATTTAAAGACCAAGACACTAGCATAAAAAGGTAAGGCTATTGTGGACACTTTCTGCAACAATATAAATCAGCATTATGGCTGTAACAAACAACTTATTACAATAAAAAGATCAGCCACTAAAACCCCCTCAAAGTTTACCAAAAAGTGCGCTAGGCCTAGTAGTTTAAGAATGCAAACTTTGAGCAAATTCTAGTGGTTGATTTAAGAGTTATTGAAGAAGTTAGATTAGGGTTTTTGCATCACTAATGGCTGAAGATAAATGTTTGTAACAACAGAAAGAACTACCCCTCTAGAGGGGATTCCCTAGTGGCTAAGAGGTTCTCTAAGCACCAGAAACAAAACCCAAATTGCAAAAAGCTAAAATGACCGAAAATCACATTTCCCAGTACAAGTATTTTATTTCTCCAATGCAAAATATTCAGATTAGTGCCTTTAAAATTTTGGTGAATGGGGTCTTTAAAGCACAAGTTAGATCAACAACAACCCTAGGGTTGTAAATCCTCTTACTCCCTAGGGAATGCCAACCAACTTAGAGTAAATCTAGGAGGGTATACACACTTGTATTCCTCCTTTCAACCCTTGCAAAAAAGGACTTATAACCTTTAACAATGATATGAAGCAATGATGGAGGGTGTATCTAGCATACTCCTCCCTAGGGTTTCCACCAACAATAACCCAAATAATCAAGAAAGAAATAACATATGCATATTTTTCCTTACCCAATCCAAGAAAATGAGATATCAAACCCTAGTTTACCATGCAAAATTCATCCAAGAGCCAAGAGAGAAAGCCTTTAGGGGGTGCGCATCACTCCTCCATTCACCAAGAGACATTCACCAAAAGACATTTCACAAGAGAGAAAGACCATAATCACCAAGAGTGGTGAAAATTTCAGCCAAGTACTTCTCACAATGGGAGAGTTATGATTTAAAATGAGATTTCATGATTTTTGTTTATACAAAATGTCTATCACATAGTTTGTCCACTTAGCAAGGGTAAAACATAAGATAAGGGGTTAACAACCCTTATCTTACCTCTTGCAACAAAACAATATTAAAAAATTCATCTTAAAAATCACTTTTACACAAAAGAAACCCTAGAACAAGGTGATGTCACCCCTTTAGGAAACGTTTTGGCACTTTGAAGTCATTGGGGTAGTAGATGCATGGCTAGGCCTCCAAAGGCCACTTGTCACTCATCCAAGTCCTACCTTGATGGACTTCAAGTATCCTTCCTTCAAAACGTGTCACATGTCATCAAACAACATCTTCACCACCAAAGCCTAGCCCTCTAGGTGACGTCAAGCCTCCATAAGTGACATTCTTCCTCTCCTAAGAAAATCATGTGGCATGTGAGGGCTAGGTCATGTATTCCACGTTGTCTTCTAGGCTTCCAAAGGCAAGTCATCATGATGTGGCACATGGGCCCTAAGAATCCATCTGATGGGCTACTTGCCCCATGGAAGCCCAAGCTAGGCTTGTTTTTCCAAAACAAAAAGGGTACACCCTCCAAAGATCTCAAGTCAAATATACCATGACAAGTGTAAAACACATATAATAAGCAAGGCACCTAAACATGTGCATCAAAACTACCTCATAAAATTAAACAAAAGCTCAAAACCCTATACAATTGACCAAGTTAAAGTATGGGAGGGGTGTCATAAAGGTCCTATTGGGTAGACCAAAACCCTCAAGCAGGGGATGCTCCCAAGGATGGTCGTTCAAGGTTATGTAGTAGATGATGAGGTGGAAGGGGTTTAGACTTCATAGGTCGATGACTCGCATGACATACAAGGGCTCGTATTATCTCATTCATGAGTGTCTTTGTAGAGGGTGTGTGGCACCTTCGTTTGCAATGCACTTTTTCAAAGTTCATCTTCTTGACATTTCTTTATTTCTTTCATATTTTAAGGAACAAGTTGAAGGCCATTGTCCTAGCATGGTGTTCAGATAATGAAAATGTCACTCACAAATACCTTGCAGAAATGAAAAGGTTGGCTCGTGATTAGACCCCCTTTCTCTCAGTTGTGTAACTGAGAGCCACTAGCATGGCTTGGTGACCAGATGATGGTAATGTCATACCGCTAAATACCCATGATCATGATAGGTTGGCTCGTGATGAGAACTCCCATCCTCCAACTAACTCCCCAAGCATTAATTATCATTCAATTTTGTAGGTCCCCCTTTTCTTACAGAGAAGTGTTTCATTGCTTTCTCGGGGATCCCTCAACAAAGCATCTAGAAGGTTAATATCTAGGCTATTATCTTTTTAGCTAACAACAATCGCTTTGGGCCTTCAACGCATTTTTCCCATGAAATAAGGTACATGCCCTTCTTGGATCACTAAAGTCAAAGGGCCTAGAAGAGGGTATTATGGTCGGAAATGAGAAGAAAATGGTATGTATGGTCGAAAATGGTTCGATAACCCCTCAAGGAACCCCCAGTTGCAAACCTTTCCCAAAGGTTGGTCACTTACTAGGAAATCTATGACACTCACCAAGGTGAAACAGGGTCAAAAGCATAATGTCCAAGCAAGCGTTCTATAATCAAAAGTAGCTTAAATACAACATGCTTAAATGCCTTAAATATTAGGGTGATTACTTGCTACAATACCTGACTTGTACCACATGGAGCAAGACCCATCTACCTTCCAAAAGCTAGCTAGTTTGGTGGATGCATTGACAATGGATCAAATGTGGTGACAAAGAGGGCTTCTGTATGTGCAAGTGGACACTACTGGTTATGTAGTCTCTAAGCATTCCATATATGCAACCTAAGGGCCTCGAGAGATGATCTCCTTAGTTATCCCACAAAATGGGGATAACACTACCAACTATTGTAAATCTCTAGGTAAAGTCACAACATCCTTGATAATATCCCAATTACCATTATCTTCTAGTAAGAGTGTAACCATCACCTTTCATGATAAGAAGTTTGAGGCACCATCCTATGTGTCCTCAAAATTGAGGCTAGTTGTTGCCATCCCTGAGATCCACTACACAAACTCCCAAATCTAAAAATAAAACTGCAAAACCCTCTAATTGTTGATCCTTCTTCCCTAAAATAGATTTACTGCTACAAATCCTAGAAAAACTCAATCAGAGATCAAAGCTCTGATACTGTGTACAAATTCCAAGCCTGGATGACTAAAGTCTTTATGATCTCAATCAACCAAGTAAATTGTCGAATTTAATTGATGCAAAAATAAATTTCAGATCATAGCATCAATCATACAATAGCTAGAAATTAAATAGAGGAAGCATAAAATCAATTTCACACACATAGGTAATTACTCCTTCAAATCAATGTTTCATTCCTTCAAAAAAATTACAAAGAAACCTCCACAAGCTGCTTAAAACCAACAACTACATGGTTACCGAAATAACCCTGAAATGAGCTTGTATGGCCTACTTGAGGGGTACATCCTACTGAAAAAAACAGACATTGTTATACAACATGATGTATGACCTTTATGAACTTCTTTGTATGGCTATACGAACTTTCATACGACTATACAAAACTATACAACACCTGTACATATTGTTTCCCAGTTCCCGGATTCATCTCTCTCTCACTCTCTCTCTCTCTCTCTCAAACACACACACAGCCTATTCAATTATTCATGTGTATGTAAACTTTCTATGTTGTCATGTCTTTATACTTTTTGTTGAGACCAAAACCCTAATCTATTTTTGAGATTACTCATAGTCTAAGTCATGGATGCATGCTAAAAATAAGTCTTTTCACTTATTTACTAAAGTGAATTACAAAATAGAATTACTTTTCGAAAATATCTCAAACTACTTCTCGCACGTTCACACTGAACATGTGAGGAAGTTCCTGTCAAAGCTATAATTCTAAACAATTGCTTGGATGATGAGGCTGCAAACCTATACTTGTGGGAGTAACTCTTGTGAATGCTTACAGATAAGATAAGATAATTTTATTAATGTCCGACAAATGACCACAAATAGGTCAATGGGACTACTAAGTACTTCAATCTGAGAATACAAAGTGGGAGCACAAAGGAAACTCCTAGAAAATCATGATATAATAAAATATAGCCTATGTTGAGAAAGATCCAAAGTCTAAAATCTAACAACATGGATCAAGGAGACAAAGCAAGAATGCAATTGCGTGTAAGTACTCTAGAGAACTAAAGACCAAAAACCATCAAACCTTCGAGGAAGATGTCTTGCCTGGGGGTGATCAACATCCCTTGATGCTATCTCCCTTAACATCCAAGAATGAACAAGAAAGAGAATACAAAAAAAAAAAAAAAACTCTTAATAGATCATTGGTCAAAGGATCTAGAAGAGCAGGGGGATATGGTATGAGATATGTCTTGCTGCTTGGACATTATAACCTGCAATCGAGTCCTGGAGGAGGTGTTTTCATTGTTGGTGTGGTGTGCGTTATCTTTGGATCTAACGCAACATGACCACAAGAGTTTTGCTAGTCAAGTATGAATGGCCTCCCGAGGTCTCACAAATCTAATGGTTGATGTAGTGATCATCTGTATGCCTCTTGGTACCTCTATCAATTGGAAGCACCAAGAAGAAATATGTAATCGGTCGAACGAGGTCTAGTCTAGGATGGAGTGAGTGAAAACTAAGTCCAAGGGCCTCCCTCATGTACAAGGCCATGCATCTCTTGTCCAGGGAACAAAAGAACATGGATAGATAGTTTTAATAGGGTATTCTTCCAAATTTGTGGAGGCACAAGATTTACAAGTTGTAAATTCAAAGGGAGTTGATTAGTGTTACAAAAAACATTTTTCTCATAAAGAGGGTGTAGTGTCCCCAAGGCCGAGCCCTGTTGTAAACCATGTTTTGAAAGGAATTGTAATTATGTTTTATAGGCTGGTGAGCCAAGTTTATATAAGCTGGAGGCTTATGTGTTGTTAGGCCAGGGAGCCTGAGTGTTGAAGGCCAGGAGCCTACTGTTGTATATGTAATCACGCAGAACAATTAATAAAACATAAACACTGCCATGTGCAAACCGACCACGATGAATGAGTGAAGGGGGACTAAGCATCCACAGAGTGGGCAAGGAATTAGGGGCTGGAAGGTGGGAAAGGGGCAAAGTGTTGAGCCTAGGGGCTAAGCCTAGAGGGCTTAAGCCTGGGAATAATATTTTAATATTATTCCAAAAGATATGTGCATTATATGTTTTTAACCTAAGTCATTTTGGAAGGACAGCTGATTTTCCAAATGATGGGAGGAACGCATGTTGAAGGAACGCATGCAGTCGCATGGGTGACAAGTGTCAACCCCAGCGCATGCAATAAAAGGCTGAGACGAGCCGTGTTGGGGGTTCCTCTTCCTCCATTCGAACCTGAATTGTATTGAGCGTGAACCGGGGGACCTTTGCAAGAGACCCTCGTGCAATTCTGCAATGGGAAAAAATCCTGTGTTCATTTTCTGAAAAGCCCGGTTCATCCTCCCCGTTTTGCACCAGAGAGTCTGTGTAATTCCCTGCGAAAATTGCTTCTCACGCAATTCCGAAAATCAACACCGTGAGACCTGGCTGCCATTGTTGAGCTTGTTTGAGAAGTATGAGTTTGTATTCTCGGTTGACTGTAGTGGTCATGCAGAGATGGATTGCGCGTGAATTGTTGTCCAGTGCAGGTGGTAATTGTTAGATTTTTAGGGTAAGATGAAACACAACAGTCACTTTTAAATTTTCTAAGCAAAGTTACTTTAGATCTGAAGCATAGACATCATATAGGATAAAAGAAAACAGTGACAGTATAAGAAAACAATGTTGGAAAGATAAAACTCCTTCAACACTGGAAAACTCAAATATATATCAGCAGTCCTCTAACAGTTAAAGCAAACAGAGATGCTAAGATTCTTCCAAGCAAAAACAGCAGATCTAAATTTCAATTCTGAAGCAAACCATATTACAAAAACTTTCCAAGTGTAACAACACCAGTCAACAATGATACAAGACCTCTTTCTTATATGACTGAGGTTCAAATAGCAAACAATAGGTTATTTGAATTTAAATAACTCAGATCTGAACTATCAACAGAAGCACATTAGAGACATACCTGGCAGTAGCCTTACCACTGAAGATGATGCACAACCATAGAGAAAATAGGTCTTGAGTTTTATGCTCAGTATAAAGGTTTGGTTCAGATCTAATAGAGATCTATAAGCCATTGTTTTGAAGGAACTTTTCATGCGACCATAGTCAAGACAAATGTAAGCCAAACCCCAACAAAGAAAACCCAAACCCTAAGGTATATAAGGTGATACTTACTGATGACAAACAAAGTGCTGATCCAGATGAGGCAATGACAAACCACGTGATCACACTTACGAAATTACCCACAGTGTGATACCTCCCACAGTGACGGCACTCTGCCGGGGCAGGAGGCGGCACCGCATCGCGCACACGGTACCCTTAAAGTGGCAGCGGCACTACGGAAGTGGCTCCTCCTCAGCAGGTAGCAGCTGCCCCTCCTGACTGAGAAGATGGCACTCATCGACACAAAAGACAGCAAGAGTGTGGAGGCATTACTCCAAGTAAAGGTTGACAGCAGGGATAGGAATGACAAGAAACCTCCACAAAAAAAAGCAAGGGGCTGCCAACAAAAGAAACCTCCACTAAAAAGCGAGCGCAATCCACAATTTTGAGCCGCCTTTAAGAGCTCCGCAGCTTTGGAGAAGTAGAGTCACAATAGAATGTGAAGGAAATGTAATAGAAGGGAGGTTCTTTTTATAGTTGAGTTAGGGTAAGAAGGAATAATAAAATAATATAATTCACATGTTTAAATTTCACATTTAAACGTGATTGTCTTATTAAAATTTAGCCCTCAAAAAATAAAACAAAACCCCAAACAAAATAAACAAGGCTAATAACAAGGGTAAGGGGTTTTACAAAATACAACAAAATTCAAGGGGTTTTACAAAGCCCACAACAAATAATCAACAACCCCAAAAGTCCAAAATAATCAACCAAGGGCTTGACACGATGGCATTACTCATTCAGCAAATCATATGGTGAACCTATTACTTTATCATCAACATAAGGGACTTTCTCCCTCTTGTGGTTGTGCCCTTTACTGGGAAAGACCATGTACCATCAAGTTTTACACACGAGTCGAGACCAAGGATCAGCATGCTGCCCCAGGGCATGGATTACCCTGAATTACAAGCCGAGTACAGTTTACTAACGAGGGGGCTAAGAACATATCTAGGGTCTTCAGGCGCTTGGTTACAAACCAGACTTCCATGCCCCAAGCATGAGTACCCCAGTTACAGACCAGGGGCCCTGATTACAAACCTAGGGTCTTTAAGCGCTTGGTTACAAACCAAGACTTCCATACCAGGCATGGGTACCCTGATTACAAACCGGGGCCACAGTTAGACCTAGGGTCTTTAAGCTGCTTGATTTACAAGCCAAGACTGCATGCCAGGGCGCTGAGTACTGATTACTAATCAGTGGCCCTGGTTACTAACCTATGGTCTTTATCAATATTGGTCCCGGACCACATACCCCAGTGCACTGAGGGCCCTAAGATCTTGCCTATAGGGTCTTAGCCATCCGGGAGAATGGCTCTACATTGCATATGAATTTAACCTCCCTCTCATTAAGAGGTATTCACAAACTTCACCAAGCTTGTCCACGAAAGTGTTACCTGAACTTTATCGAGGCGGTGGCAATGCAAGATGTCACGTTGTCTGATGCGCTCACCGGAACATAACGTAGGCGAGGACTTTCTTCTGAATCATATCCGGTTATAATGATATCTCATTTCGATGTGTTTAGATCTGTCATGAAGCAAGGGTTCTCTGGCCAGGCTGTAATTTGAAGTTGTCACTGATGGTGTATAAGCGTGAATGGCCTGTCTGAATAAGTCGAAAGCAACTGCGAGAATTGTTTATTACACTTCGCCGATCGCTGCTATATTACGCCTCTGCGATTACTTTTGGGCTAGCGGTACTGTTTCCTGGCGGACGGAAATCGCCATTTGAACCAAAATTTGAAACAATATCAGGAAATTGCTCTTAGGTTATGTATGTCGAATCGTGAAAGTAGTATGGCTACTGGATGTGTCACGAGACCATAGGCTATGGGTCCCCGAACATATCTCGGGATATGTTTCACTGCAACCATATGAATGTGTTGGATCACATGGTACAAAGGCATTAACGACATATGAGATATCTACGGTCTGCCATTGTGTCAGAATACATCAGGATCAATGATCTGTCTGATACGGTGGATGCGGATCGCGACACGAAAACTGATCTTGGAGTTTCTTCAAATTTGAGATCATTAGAGTAGTCATGGACTTGCGAGTCCATCATGCCAAATCTCCGGAGGATATCAATGGCATATTTACTCTGGGTGAGAAAAACCTCTCGGTTCATGACTTTAAACCGAGGAAAAGTGCATTAGCCAGAATTAACCATTTCAAATTCTTTAGACAGCCCTCTTGAGTGCGAGCTATCAAGTCTTCCTCTCGAGTGAGGAACAAGTCATCCACAAAATCAACCAGTGCTGTTAGTCCTTTATGTGGATGATTTTGAATGACTTTTATATCCAGATTTGGATCTGCTATGCTCATGGTAAATCCAAGACTCTGTAAGAAGAGCTGTCAATTGTCATACCAAGATCTTGGAGCTTGTTTCAATCCGATACAAGGCTTTCTTGAGTTTACATACATGAGTTCTTTTATTATGTAGTAGGAAGCGCCGAGCGCTCAATGTAAACCTCTTCTTCAACTCGCGGATTGAAGGCAGTCTTAACATCCATCGATGTAATTTCCATCCAAATACTGGCTTTGCAAAATTGAAATAACGTTCGAATGGAGGTATACCTGGCAATAGGAGGAAAGATTTCATCATAGTCATGCACTTCTTTCTGAGAGAAGCCCGGAGCCACAAATCTAGCCTTATACTTTTCAAGGCTGCCCATCTGGTGCATGCTTTATTTTGTAAAGCCATTTAGAGGTTACCGCAGATTGTTCGCGGGGCACGGAACTCTGTCCAAACATCATTCTTTAAGATAGAATTATATTCTTCACTCATGACATCCTTCCATACTTGATGTTTAGCGTGATGGGTAAAAGTGGAAGGCTCGGAATCAATTACAGCAGATAACTTGGAAATTAGACCGGAGTACTTATACGGTTTCACCTTGCTTTCTCTGAAAGTGCCTTTTGGTGTTGAGTGCCTTTCTGCTTCCCTCAAAAATTTCACGACACCAAGCTGGTTTCCTCTTGGCGGAGGAGGTAGCTCCATCGGGAAATCAATGGAGTCTTTGACTGGATCTGCTTCAATCTCGAGGCTTCCTCCATCTGTTCATCCCGAAGAAGGGGAGTCATGTCGTGGAGCTTCTTGCTCCTCTGTATCACATACAAGGTCTTTGGCTTGTCGGAATGTTGTCTCTTCATGAGAAGTTACATCACGGCTTACTTCAATGAATTTTTGTCTGGATGCAATCACAATATGCCTTTGAGGTTTCGCTATATCCCACCAAAATTCCTTTCTTCCCAGGATAGTAGTTTGGTGTCTTCTCTTTTGGTATGTGTAAGTAAACTGGACTGCCAAAAATTCGCAGATGCTCAGCGGTTCCACAACTGTAGAAACTTCTTAGGGAGTTTTAGCGCCAAGTATTACTATTGAGGGGCTGTCATTGCGTATGTATCTTCTTTATCTTGGCAGCCTCACTTTAAAGAGAGAGTGATGAGGTTGATCATGCATCATGTACATTTTGCTTCGGATAGTCCTGTTCTTACGTTGACTACCCCATTTGTTGAGGGTTGTAAGGCACGTTCAACTCCCTCTTAATCCTAGAGGCTCGACAGAGTTCATCGTGTTTGAAGGAGTCAAATTCTTTGCATTATACGTCCCTAAAACACGGATATGCCTTCACATGCGGTTCTCAACAAGATTTTTAAGTCTTGAAACACCTTCAAAGATTCATCTTTAGTTTTCCAAAAATAAATCCGAGGTTTTGCGAGAACAATCATCGATAAAGATAATGTAATAAATACAACACTCATGGAAGGTGCGGACATAGGACCACAAAGATCTTAATGAATTAGATCTAAAACTCCGGTGATTTTACATTTGCTAAGAGGATAGGGTTTCTTTTGTGTTCTTACCAGTAACAACAACTAGATGTTATTAGATTCCAGCGAAAGCAGCATGCACAATCACCATCTTTGCAAACACAGGAGTCGCGTTGAAGTTCGGTGTCCCTAGCCTCTGTGCCAAAGAAGCTCGCAAAGGATTTATTGTCTCATGTGCTAGAGCTTGAATGACTTGACACGAAATCTTATGCAAACCCTCCACCCAGGTTCCAATTTGTTATAGCAGTATTTAAATCTTTATTTGGAAGCATAAGAGGGCTTTGCCCTTTAGAAAAAAATTATTGTATAACCTTTACCTTCTAAGACTGGAACTGAAATCAAATTCTTCTTTAGACGGGTACATAGATAATTTCATCAATATGAAGATAGTACCTGAGTGAAACTGAGATGAAATGGAGCCAAAACCTTTTATCTCATAAGTGCCATCGTCGCCTAGTTCAACTTTTCCCTTGTAATTTCTGTCTTGATAATTTGCAAGGTTTGCTTGAAACCAGTCATGTGTTTGAGGCTCCTTGTCTATTAACCAAATCTCCTCCGATTTGGTGATGGTACCGGAGAGAGCTGAAACAAGGTAGTGTTCTTCTGTAATTCTTGTTCTCTAGTTCTGGAAATACTGGTTTGCCAGCTAACTGAGGCTCTTCTTGTAGGTTTCTTCATTTACAACTGAGGCTGGAAACTTATGAAACCTCCTTGAAACCTTCCCTTTAATTTCTGCTGATCTGGAGGGTTCCTACACTCTTTTTGCATAGTGTCCTAATTTGCCTCAATTGTAACAATTTACTTTAGGCAGATGAGGATTGAAGTGCGAGAGCTTACCTGTAGGTTTCTTACCTTGCCTTTTGACTTTGGGAACTTCTTCCATATTTTGTTGTGGAGACAGGAAAGTCTTTTTTGTTGTTCATCCTTCCTTCCTCTTCCAGCAGTCATGCGAGTCTTGCAAAGGTTGGTTGGTTTCTCTTCCATTCCTGAGGAGGGCAAAGGAAGACTCCCCAAATAATTTGGAGATCCATCCAATGAGCTTGCTTGGACCCGGATCATCATCTTCTCTGAAACCCCTATTGCAACCAGTTGATCTTTAACTTGGGAGATCTTGGAGAAGTATGTAGCTATTGTGTCATTCTTTTCCATTTTCATTGTATGTAGTTGTTTCTTCAAGACTCTTTTACGAGGTGTTATTACCTTCTTCTCATAGAGATTGACTAAGGCATATTAGCATTCTTGCAGGAGTATTCAAGGGACCCTGTATAGGTACCAAGTTGTCTTTGGCTGAGTTAAGGATGACATTTCTGGCTTTGTTTTGTTTCTTGTGAAAGGCTGCCCTTGTTGTTGCTGAAGTAGGTTCTTCAACTACTCGGTAACAAAGTCTTCTTGATCATGTTCTCTAAATAAGCTCATTATCCTATACTTCCATGCAGTGAAGTTTTCTGACTCTGCAAGTCTGTCTTCAGCTTTTACTGATAATTTCGACATTGCTGTAAACTGCAGTACAACCCTAAAACAAAATGGATCTGTACAGATGGATCTATGCAAACTCCACGTCCAGTTGAGTTATTACCCCTCTGACTCGATACCATGTTAGATTTTCCCAGGATAAATGAAAACCACAGCAGTCACTTTAAATTTTCTAAGCAAAGTTACTTTAGATCGAGCATAGGCGGCATATAGGATAAAAGCGGTGGCGATCTTGGAAAGATAAAACTCCTTCAACAATGGAAACTCAAATATATATCAGTAGTCTTCTAACAGTTAAAGCAAACAGGATGCTAAGATTCTTCCAAGCAAAAAAAAACGGCAGATCTAAATTTCAATTCTGAAGCAAACCATATTACAAGAAACTTTCCAAGTGTAACAACTTACCGGAATAAGCAATGATACAAGACTCTGTATATGGCCGAGGTTCAAATAGCAAACAATAGGTTGTTGAATTTAGCTCTTCAGATCTGAACTATCAGCAGAAGCACATTAGAGACATACTTGGCAGTAACCTTACCACTGAAAGATGATGCACAACCATAGAAAGAATAGGTCTTGAATTTTATACTTTCGGTATAAAGGTTTTGTGTTCAGTCTATTAGAGATCTATATGCTTGCCGATTTGAAGGAACTTTTCATGCCACCATAGTCAAGACAAATGTAAACCAAGCCCCAACAAGAAAACCCAAACCCTAAGGTATATAAGGTGATGCCCACTTGAAAACAAAGTGCAATCAAGAGATGGGGCAATGACAAACCATAGTGATCACCTGCAGAAATTACCCACGAGCCAATTACCTCTCCAGTGGCACTCTTGGCGGAGACGGGAAGCGCCCTTATCCGCGCACCACGGTACCCTTAAGGCTAGCGACACTTCATGGTGGCTCCTCCTCCAACCGAATTAGCGAGCGCCCTGCAGCTGAAGATGGCACTCATCGGCTACAAAAGAACCAGGAAGGGATGGGCCTCAAGTAAAAGGTTAAACCAGCGGGGGATAGGGCCGAACGACAAGAAAACCTCCACAAAAAAGCAGGTACAACAAGAAACCTCCACTAAGCCCAATTTGCAATCACGGGTGAGGCCGCAACTTTAAGAGGTTCCACGCTTTAGATAGAGTCACAATAGAATGTGAGATGTAAGAGAAGGGGAGGGTTCTTTTTATAGTTGAGGTTAGGGTAAGAGTGAATAATAAAATAATATAATTCACATGTTTAAATTTCACATTTAAACATGTGATTATCAACATTAAAATTTAGCCCTCAAAAATAAAACAAAACCCCCAAACAAAATAAGCAAGGCCCTGACAAGGGTAAGGGGTTTTACAAGCCCACAACAAAGGGTAAGGGTTTTACAAAGCCCACAACAAAGAACCAACAACCTCAAAGGTCCAAAACAAACAACCAAGGGATTGACACGGTGGCATTACTCATTCCTTCAAATCATATGGTGAACCTATTACTTTATCATCAGCGCATAGGGACTTTATCCCTCTTGTGGTTGTACCCTTCTTCAAGGAAGGCCATGTACCATCGGGGACACACCAAGGTGGGAGACCAAGGATCAACCCGCTGCTTGAGGCATGGTTACCTGATTACAAACGAGGGCCACAGTTACTAACTGGGGGCCCTAGAGTTATCTAGGGTCTTCAATGCTTGGTTACAAACCGAGACTTCCATGCACCAGGCATGAGTACCCTGATTTACAAACCGGGGCCACGGTGCCTAGGGTCTTTAGCGCTACAAACCAAGACTTCCATACCACGAGGCATGGGCTGCCTGATTACAAACCGGGGCCACAGTTAAACCTAGGGTCTTTGCTGTCAATATTGGTCCCAGACCAATACCCGGGGAGTGCAGGGGCCCTAGATCTTGTCTATGGTCTTAGCCATCCTTCGGAGAATGACTCTTGCAACTTCTATAAATTCATATAAAGGGAGTCGTGTGAACCTGAGTCCTTGGGAGAGCTAACAAGAGTTAGAAGCGCGCCCGGCGTTTGGAAGCCGCGCCCGAAAGGATGTGTCGTAGATGAAGATCTGGTCGTTGGATTTTTCTAGGAATGGGCGTGGACACATGGAGATGTACCCGTTCGGTGAGTCGAGACAAGCGAGTGGTGGGACCGTGTATTCGTTAAAGCGGCGTGGACTCTGAATGTACCACATGCCACGGTGGTGAAGGCGGCAGTATCTTTGTGGGCAGAGGAATAAAGTATTCACCAGCGATTTGGACTCGAGATAAGGGCATGGGAATTTCGACATTGCTTGAAGCAGCGTGAAGTCATTGGAAGTAGCAAGAGCGAGAGGAGAAAAGTCAACGCTCGCTTCACCGAGGGTTTGGTGAAAGGCGCAGGGTTGGATGCCACAACTCCGCGAAGATCTCGCGAATAAGCGAAGGGTGCTAGCACTCAGTCCTAGGCTACGGTCATGCGTAGTAGACGGTAGCGAGGAGGGAGCCATAACCGTGTCGCATCTTGAATATCGGCGGTTAGAGGAAATGAGTCGGGGTGCGCCCGACTCATGAACTTCCTTGAGATCATAAAGTTGCGAAAGGGTGACTTTAGTTACGAATATCTAATGGTGGGATCTTAGGTAAGGTAGAACTGAAGTCCCAAAATCCCGAAATGCAGCGAAAGTTTGAAAACCCGAAAATTGCATAGCTAGCGGGCTCCGGAATACATATGCATTGAAATTGAAGATTTTTCTTAACATCGGTGCCGTCCATTCCGTCCATTCCATCCTCCTTCCTGTCCGGGTCCTGTCCGTCCGTCCATCCATCCATCCTCCTTCCATTCCATCCATCCGTCCATCCAGATCCATTCCGGTCCATCGTCCATCCGTCCATCCATCCTCCATCCATCCGTCCTTCCATCCATTCCGTCCATTCCGGTCCTCCGTCCTTCCTTCCTCCGTCCATTTCCATTCCATTCCATCCGTCCACTCGGCTGTCCGTCCATCCATATGTCCATCCATCCATCCATCCATTCCATCCTTCCTGTCCGTCCATCCATCCATCCTCCTCCATCCATTCCTTCCATCCATTTCCATCCATCCTTCCTCCATCCATCCATGTCCATCCATCCATCCATCCATTTCCATCCATCTCCATCCATCCATCCATTCCTCATCCATCCATCCATCCATTCCTCCATTCCTTCCTTCCATCCATCCATCCGTCCATTCCATTCCATTTCCTTCCTCCGTCCATTTCCATCCTCCGTCCGTCCATCCATCCCATCCGTCCGTCCTCCGTCCATCCATCCTCCTCCATCCATCCATTTCCATCCGTCCATCCATCCTTTCATCATCCATCCATCCCTTCCTTCATCCTCCATCCATTCCATCCATCCTCCATTTCCCTCCTCCTTCCATCCATCCATCTCCGTCCATCCATCCTCAGTTCCATCCGGTCATCCCTCCATTCCGGTCAGTCCCCTGTCCGTCCATCCATTCCATCCGAATGTCCATTTCCATTCCGGCTCCATCCATCCATCCATCCATGTCCATCCATCCTTCTGTCCGTCCATTCCATCCTTTCCGTCCATCCTCCATCATCCATCCATTCCATCCATCCTCCATTCCTGTCCATCTTCCATTCCATTCCGTCCATCCTTTCCTTTTCCATTCCATTCCTTCCATTCCTTCCTTCCTTCCTTCCATCCATCCTTCCTCCATTCCATTCCATCCATTTCCTTCCATCCTTCCTTTCATTCCTCCTCCTCCATTCATCCTCCATTTTCCTTCCTTCCATTCTTCAGTCTTCCATTCCATTTCCATCCTCCTTCCTTTCCTTTCCTGTCCTCCATCCATCCTCCATCCTCCACTTTCCTTCCATTCGTCCTCCATCCATTCCTCCGTCCTCCATTTCCTCCTCCTTTTCCTTCCTTCCTTCCTCCATCCATCCATCCGTCATTCATCCATCCTCCATCATCCATTCCTTCCTTCCATTCCGTCCATCCATTCCATTCCATCCGTCCTCCTTTCCTTCCTTCCGTCCTCCATCCTTCCATCCATTCCTTCCTCCATTCCATTCCTTCCTCCGTCCTCCATTTCATCCATTCCATTTCCATCCTCCTCCATCCATCCGGCCTCCATTCCATTCCTCCATCCGTCCATCCATCCTTCCACTGTCCGGCTCCATTCCTCCATCCATCATCCATCCATTTCCTCCCCTGTCCCGTCGAATCCGCTCCATCCATTCCTCCGGTAAAGTTCGAGGAAAGGAGAAAGTGATTCTCAATACATATCTCCTGAGATGTGAGATAAGCATACATTTTGGTAAAATCCTATATTCAAGATGAAAGAACTTGCATGCTCAAGCTAGAGCTCATGGAAAATAACTCTATTAACCAAAAGAGAAGACTCTCCAAGCCAGAAGAAGGAATACGAAAACATTTATTTTTGTGACTTAAATGGCTCTCCAAGATTAGGAGGAGCATTGAAAATATTATTTATCTTTGTAATTATGAAAAATAGTCCAGTTAGTTGAGATGCTCTGTTAGGAGAAAGTGGATGAGATTCGATGATTGTTGACTTCCCATTATAGTTAACATGGGAAATGGTGATTGTTGATGTATCATGACGGCGACTTCCCATTTATAGAGAGTGGTCTAGGACAATCATTATGCTAACAATCACTTTCAATTAGTGGTCAAGTAGAATGAAATTACGCCTCATCGGTGATCATTTTTCGAAGTTCATAGTTGTAAGTAGTTTCGAAGAATCATCCGTTTGGAGGTTGATGCGGGGCGGACAATTCACCGAGGTTTATACATTCTCGGGTTACACTTTGTTTAGTGTATGAAGAATGGCCGAGTCGAGAGGTAGTCCAAGCTCAACAATGTCGAGGGATAGTTATTCCTCAGTAGACTCATTCTCTCCAAGTTACACTTTGTTTAGTGTCCAGAAGAATGGCCCAAGGTGGGGAATAGTCTAGGACAATCATTCCTTAGGGCAGACTCATTATCTCTAGGTTTCACTTTTTTTTAGTTCCAGAGGAATGGCCTGGTTAGGCGAATGGTCCAGGTTCGGGATAGACATTCCTAGGGGAGACTCATTCTCTCAAGGTTACACTTTGTTTGGTGGAAGTGGCCGAGGGGTGAGAAATGGTCAGGGCTTCAATCAAATATCCTTCTTCCTTGGTTGAAAGAATGACGAGGATAGCCCATTGTTGATATTGTATACTGAGGGAAGACACTCTTCGGTTTCCGCAGGAGCGTGAGTGTAAGATTGGCCTAGATGATTATTTTTGATATTCTATACTAAGGGCATAAACTCTTTCAGATCTCACGGACATGAGTGAAAGATTGGCCAGTTAGTTGATTTTATCATAACATTGTTTCTATCTTTGAGATGAAGACTCTTGTGGTGGAAGACATTCTTTGGATCTCCACGGACTTAGGTGAGTGTGAGATGATACGGTTTTTATCATAACATTGTTTCTATCGGGGATGCTCTCGGATGTTTGTTACAAAGACTATATGACGGTAGATGAGGACTAATGTGGTGAATATGTTCACCGTTCGCAACCATCACGTTGTTGATCAAGTACTTATGCATTACTTGATGTGGTAGTGAACAACTGGATTGTAGTGCAAGTACTACTATGAATAGACAGGTGTGTTATCCTACGTTCTAATTGCCTTGAAGACTATCAACAATTTGTGGAATAATGATCATTCAAATGAATGATGAGCATAGATTTTCGGTGACAGGTTAATTTTACTCTCTTGTATCCTCTATGGTGAGAGTGACTTATTCATCATCATATCTAACTACTCATATGAGTATGGTTTTGAGAGATCTGAGTTGATGATGATGGTGATGCTCATGATAGTCATGAAGTAGTCTAGATGATTATATTGATGCCTCTGAGAGTAAATGAGTATATTTTGTGCTCAAGTCCATTACCTGTAAATACCTCTCTAGCTTCGGAGAGTGTTAATATTATGGTAGGCTATGAAGTGTACCCCATGTGAACGGCGAAGGGCAGAAGACTTGAGGGAAACAAGAAACCCTAATGAGTTGGCTAATAACCACAGAAGCCTTGTCGGCTCAAAGAGATAATTTATATTGATATTAGCCTCGAGAGAAAAGTCTGACCCGATCAAGAAGATAATTTATATTAGGCTATTAGCCTCCAAGAGAAGAAGTCGGCCAGAAATAATAATAATATACTGAACAGACACATACCCAGAAGGAGAAGTCGGCCCCAGCAAAACTAGCAGGATTAATATAAATACAGGACGCTAGTTCTCATTTGCAGCATCTCAGAATTGTGGTTCTGCGGTTTGGTGTGCACTGCAGTTACAGTCTTGTGCGCAGGTTTGGAGGAAGCGCTGGTGCAGCTGCAGCAGCAACAAGATCTCAGTTTTGGCTTGAATATCTCTTGGCTAGGGTTTGGAACATTTGATCAGTCTTTTGTGATGCGCTATCCTTGGGGATTGATGCGCTACTCTTTGTTTGGTTATTTAGCCTATGGTTTGCTTCCGGAGGAATTCTCAGTGAAGGTTAAGGTGCTCGAAGGGAGGCTTCGGCCTATGGTTGGGTGACGAAGGTATTATTAATGGTAAAACGAGCACAGCATCTTCTATATTCTAACTGTCCATGTTTTATGTTGGCCTCCCTCACCTACTTCTATATAAAGAAAGAATTGAGCCTTTGTCATTACTCACTATTGATGTACTCATTATTCTATCTTTGTAATTGTATTGGAGAAGTCTTGTATGGAGAAATAACTAGGGTTTGTGATGTGAACCTTGGAGGACACATGAAGGCAAATGCTAGCACTGGGGATGAACTTAAGGCTTAGCACTTGTGTGACGAGAGAGAAGAAGACAATGTTTATGTGATGTAAACCTTAGAGAAAGAACATGGAGTGCTAAAGAAATATAGGAGTCTCAACACTTGGTGTGTAGTTGATATACTCTTGATATTCCATTGTAACATTGCCTAGAGGTCTTGGTGCTTGTGTGATGCAAGAGAAGAAGGCGTGGAGTTTGTGGGATGAAAACTTAGGATGGACAAGAAACCTAGAAATCTAGCACTAGGGGTTGTCAAAGAGCCTTTGTACTTGTGTGATGCAAGAAGGCCTGGGGTTTGAGTAATTGAAACCCTAGAGTAAGACATGACTGCTAGAGGAGTGAAGAGGACCAAGATCTTGTGTGATGTAAGCATGGAGAATCTCCTAAAAGATGTGTGATGTAAGTGGGAGAAAAAAGTAGACTTGTTGGTGTTGATGCTAGCTTGGTTTTGAGCCTTCCGTGCAGTTAGAAATAACTTGATGTGATGCCTTGCTAGGCCATGATCACTCGCTAGGATCTGTCATTGATAGTGGATTCCCTAGCTAGGGTTTGGATACAAAAGTCCTAGCTTATGATAAGTGGATAGGATATGTTGTACCAACAAGCCGATGGTAAGCTGATGGTATGTACTTGTATCTTTATTATGTTGTAATATGAAGTGTACCTTTCCCATCTAAATATTGCGCATTGCAGATCTGAAAATCAGACCTATGTTTCTCATGTTAATAAGTAGTTTCTAGGGCTGTTTGGTATGCTGATTTATCATGAACTGTTGCAGATTTGTTAAGTGATTTAACAAGCTAAGAAGGAACTAAAGGGGCAGATTTCGGGCTGTAATAAATCTGTTGTTATAATGTATTTTCCTGATTTGATATGTGAAGAGGATTCAGCCGTTAGGGCCCTGAATCTTCTCCCTTTGAAGTATGCTGCCTAATGATTTTGGTTGGACAGAAATAAAATATTTTTTCCTTGGAAAATACACCACCTCCCTCATTCCAAGGATGGTACCTAGTATAAAGCAGGTCACACAAACTATTGCATGCTGATCCTGCAGGGACATCAAGTGAGGCCGATATAAGCAAAGGCAGTCCGCACGGTGACTTGACCCCAAACTATTGTATGTTGACCCTGCAGGCACATCAAGTGAGGCCGATATAAGCAAAGGAAGCCAGCATGGGGACTTGACCCCAAGACCTCCTGCTTGTGTGGACAGATGTGAAATATATTCACAACTATCAACCACTCGAGCTAACCGACTGGGCTGACAGAAGTGAAATATATTCTGCTGTAATTAATATTTCAGATTCAACCATAAGGCTGAAAGTTCACAAGAAACAGATCCAGTGCACCTCAAGTTTGAAGTGAAATTTCTGTATTTGTTTTAAGCACTAATTTTCAAATTTCCACTGGTCCTATTATCTTACAACTTCAAACCCCACATAATTTTTTCTGGCAGGTTCAATGGTGGATTGGCCTGACTTGTGTGGCCTTTAATCAAATTTATGGAGGTGGATTGAAGGATACGCAAGGATGATTTTAAGGATGGAAAATTATTTTAAAATGTAGAAACCTTGGCGAATCTTACTAATTCTTCATATGCCAACTATAAATGTTTGGCGATATTTTTGTAAAAATATTCAAATTTCTAAGGATTTCATATAGTTTGTATAAAATTTTGGCGATTTTTAAGGTAAAATAATTTTATCCTATAAAATTTGGGCAAATCATTTTTAGAATGGCTAATTGTTTTTTGGGAAGTATTTTAAGTGGAAGAACCATGGTTACTGGTGGTGGTTGTTAGAAGTTTAATAAGAGGAATTAAATATGAAAAAAACATTGGTTTTTGAGGGGCTTGAAGAATTGGAGCAAAGAGGGGAACCTGGCAGCAACTCGTGCAAAGGAGAACCAGGTTTCAAAAAGAGTGTTTTGTCCCGGTTTGAATGCAGAACCAGGTTTGAAAAAGAGTGTTTTGCCCCTGCTTGAATGCATTGTAGGCTTAGCTGAGAGCAGAACCAGGTTTGAAAAAGAGTGTTTTGTCCCTGTTTGAATGCATTATAGGCTTAGCTGAGACCTAGACCAGTAGGAATTCCCTTTTGATATTGTGGTGAAGAAATTAACGCTGCTTTTGTAACAGCAGAGAAGAGCCCATAGAGCCCTGTGTGTAATCTTTTGACACTTCGAGTTTTTAATATAATACACTGGTGGTGTTTATGTTCTCCCCATTGTATGTGTGATTTTATCATATTGCATGCGGTGTGTGCTTCGAAATGTATTGCTGGACACTCTGAATTTTAATTGCAGCCCTGCAACTTGCTTGCATGTGAATGTCTGTGGTATTTGGGGCTACACCAGTGCTGATATAGCAGAATAATATAGGATTCCAAGCAAGTAGAGTGATTGGTAGGTTGCCTGATGTCGGCAATCACTTCTTCAATTTTCGATGTTCAGATTGGCAAGCAAGAGGTGTCCAGAAGATTCAAAACCAGGCCTCCTCAGGGCAAACACCCCCAACTTACTGCTCAACCAACAGGCAGTGGACCCTTCTATCTTCTCAGTTTTACAACAGATACCGAAAGAGGCATGCATGATCCAATTTTATTAAGGGAGAGTACGACTAAAGAGAGCACAATTTGATCAAGAATTGGTGTGAAAATCTAGTCCTTGGGAACATACCTGCAAAGCCCTTGACAGTTTCGGTTCTTGGAGGCGATAAAGAAAACCCTCGACACGATGTTCAGTTCTTTGGCTAATAAACCCTCCTAAAATCTTTCTGATAGGCATAGCAAGCGTTTTAGAAGATGAAAATATGGCATCATTATTTTTAATCCAAGGATGTATTATCATATACAACGTGTATTATTATACTGCAAAATACATATTGTTTGCCCATAAAAAAAAATTAAAAAATGGTATTATATATATATATATATATATATATATATATAATTCATA
>SNQJ01S0024069.1:27757-78776 GCA_010110895.2 Picea sitchensis
TTGGGACTTTATCCTGCGAACCCCCGATTTCACGAGATCTCTCTGATCTCTGCCATGCGTCCTTCACAGATGGATGATCATGATCTTCTCGCCGCTTCGCTGCTCCGTGACCTCGCACCTCGCGATTTCTTTGACTTTCCAGTAAGCGACATGACGATCTTTCGCCACGTGTCCTCTTGATCCAACGGTCCATGATTAACTCACTATCTCGCATCTCGTGAATCTAGAGATGAATCATCTCGCCTCTCTAAGTCGCGAGTCATGAAACTCCGAGATGAAGTTGGATCAACGGTCCAGAACAAAATTTTGATCTGACGGCTCTCATGCTGTCGGGAATTTTGGATAAAGATCTGACGGCCCTTATGCTGTCGGGAATTTTGGATAAATATATGACGGCCCTCATGCTATCGGGTATTTTGGATGGGATCCAACGACTGTGGATCTCTATCTTCCTTCTCCTCTGCAAACTCCTGTATCTTGAGTTTTGTTGTGTGCGTTTTCCTCAACGCTGTTCCTCCTGAGATTTCTCGTCCGAATCCCCAAGGGATTTTATCCTTCTTATCCTGCCATCTCCACTGTTGTACTTTCCATCAATGACAAGCATACACTACTTGTTAAACATTTGCCAACATGTTATATTAGAAATTCTTTTTATTTATAAATTTTAATTCATATTTAAGTGTATATTAACACATATAAGGAGAAATTGTGTTGGACAGAGAAATAGAAGTTAATTAATCATAATCTAAAAGATCATAAGTATTTTTATATTTTAATTAATGTAAAGAAAAAAATTAACATTGTTGTAAACTCTCCGAATTTTTGGGGTTAGGGTTTACTCTACTTACCATTCATGGATCATGGGGAAGTATTCGATGGGTTTTCCAGGAAGCTTTCTTCAAAGCAAAAAGAAACAAAATCTCACAAGCTCCATAGCTAAATAGGGCATTGGACAATTCCTACAATACCGTGGGTTGAAATGATTTCTCATCTTTGTGACACTAAGAGGAGGGTTGAAGATGAAAAACACTTTCTCTCATAATGTCCTACCTAGACACACATTAGATCTCAATTTCAAATTTGTTACAATACTGAACCTTTTAACTAATTCAAAACTATGGTGATTTAGGAATGCTTTTCTTAAAGCTTTTAGAGCATAGAAATAAAATTCTAAAGCAAACCAAGTAATTCTTTACCTTTTTTAAGGCTTTGTAGACCAATATGAATCTCAATGGACGTTAATAACCATCATCATCATCATCATGTGTGTGTGTGCATAAGCGCATGTGTATGTGTGCATGTGTGCGTGTGCACATACATATAGATTTTTATGATCAATTTATATAGAGCAAGCCATGAAAACTATCTACAAAACTTTTCATTTTGGCTACAAGTTTTTCTTGAGAGTTTAAAATCATTTATTTGATACCAGAAACAGGTAATATTTTATTTAATATTTACTTTTTTTGTTTGTACTTGGTTTACTCTCGTCGATTGAAGTATTTGATCATTGTACATAAGTCCTATAAGAAAGGGAGGGGAAGCCCAACCAAACATAAGCATTGCACAACTACTCACAATTTTATTAGTAAAAAGGTTACCAAATAAGATGTTTTCAAAAATATTATCGATATGTTAAGAAATCCAATTAAACCATAAACCAACTATATAATACTCTAAAGAGCAATGGTAAGAAATGAGCAAGTGTTAATTTATCTCATCACATTATGAGCGTCATCATTTAGATGGATAGAAGTGACCAGATTTTTTTTCCAGAGAATGGAGAGAAAAGACACCCGAATATATTCAATTAAGATGTAGACTTGTGATCATATTGTGTACAAATTCGACATGTTAGAAAAAATATATAATTCATTGTGTTGAAGGGCACATTCTACATCTCAGTATGAGGTAGATTGTCATGAGTGAGTGAATGTAATTTTGATGTCACGTCATTTTTTAACATATAAAAATGTATAAAGAATAATGTGCTTTAATAAGAATATTGTTAAGTCGATCATTTTAACAGGTTAATGAAAAATGTACATGGGGAATAGGTAAGGCCACCAACGACCAAGCAAAGGAATTAGCATCATTAAAAGGGTTGATTCTTCTTAAGAATAGAGATATTAAGAGGCTCATTATAGTGGGTGATTCTATAATGATAATGCATCCATATAATTCGGGTCGGGGTTGGGGGGGGGGTGTTTTCTTGATCCCAAATGAAATCAAGAACTGAGTTTCACATGGGGAATAGGTAAGGCCACCAACAACCAAGCAAAGGAATTATCATCATTAAAAGGGTTTATTCTTCTTAATAATAGAGAGATTAAGAGGCTCATTATAGTGGGTGATTCTATAATGATAATGCATCATATGAATTATCAATCGACACCACACGACATTCATTTGGGAAGACTCGTCATTAGAGCTCAAGGTTTGTCAAAGAGCTGCAAAATCATTTAGTTCTTCCAATTTTTGAGGACCTACAACACCTCTATGGATTTAAAAGCAAATGAATCAATACACATTATAGTGGGAATGGTGAGTTTATAGGGGGAGGGACTAATTCCATCCCATCTCCCATGAATTATTGTTCAATATTCATTTTATAAAGATCAATGGAATCTAGCTTCATGGACAAGTGGTGAAGTTTGTATATGGCGAAGAGATGGGCATTAAAGCCCATTCAATCCCAAGTACCTCATTATTCCTTCACGTCGGTGAAGACATTTATCAATCTTGTGGGGATGGGACAACAATTTGTGTGTAGTATAATGAGCTTGATGGTTTGGAAATAACTCCATGTCTTAGGATTGTTATTCATCTTTAAGAGAGGTTTTGAGTTCATTAGATAGATTTTGATGGATTGGTGAAGTCAAGTGTATATGTTGTCTCGGCTCTAGTTACCTTGAAGTGGATCCCAATGGACTCTGAGAGATATAGCATGAGGTTTGTTTGTGTGCAAGCAATGGAGGATTTCCTAATGGGATTGGTCTCTAGAGAACCAATTTCTAGTGGTCATTGTCATTTAGGGAGGTGTGCAATTTGTGAGAATACATATTTGGGTAGAGGGATAATAAGGTGTTGTTGGAATACTGAGGGGCGGGGAGGTGAATTAGTATGAACACTTTTTACCACTTTCAATCACAATATATATAAAATTCAAATTCATCAACAATATTCAATATTTGTCGATTATGCATTCAATATATTATTGCATCATAAACAATATCATTCATCAATGCATAATAAACAACCACATATACATAGTACACTAGAATTTACGTGGAAACCCAAACAGGAGAAAACCACATATTTCTTTCTTATATATATCAAGAATACTATCATAGGAAACACCAACTTCCAAATTCTCCAGCACTATCTGGAAGGAGGAACCAACCCCCTGATTTACAGGCACCAACCTGAAGGAAGCTACAACTCCCTGAATTCTCTGACACCAACTGGAAGGAGGCTACGACCCCTTGATTTACAAGCAGCAACATGAAGGAAGCTCCAACTTCCCGATTTCTATGGCACCAACCGAAAGGAGGCTATGACCCCCTTGTTAGCGTTATAATTCAACTCAAGACTTCTATTGAGTTAAGCCTAGCACACCTTGCTTCAAAATGTTTAAAGAAAATAGTTTTAGAGAGGAGGGGGGATCATACTCTTGATCTCAATGTAGCTTGATGAATGATCTATTAAAACCACTTCCCCGTGTGCAACAAATCAGGTAAATAAAACCTCAGTTTGAGTAAAAGAGAGTATGAGATATGATTAAGGAGAATTAATGGAACAAAACTGAAAATCATCAAAGAGCATCTGTTATTTAATATACTTGACCAGTAGAAGAAAAAACCTACACTCAAAAATCCTTTTTGAACAAGATTAAAAAGACTCAAACACACAAGTGGCAAAGATTGCACTATACAAAATAGAGAAACCTTTTCAGCACATACATACAGTCATATGAGCATATAACAGTAATGATATGTTCAATATGAGGAAATAGAAGTGATAAACAAAGATTAGAGATACACACCAAGCATCGACTTTATTAAAAACTAAAATCTTTACATAGGTAGGATGGATCAAAATAGTCTTATAATAAGAACCTTTTAGCCAAAACAGGGATCCCCAGATCTCCCTCGATCCCTCAGACTGAATCCTCCTTCTGCTATTACAAATGATAACTTAAATATAAATTACAATAAACCTACTGTTCAAAAAATTTGGCAAATAATATCCAATAAAATCACAAGGATAACTAAAATAAACAAGGTTACAATTGTCTTGAATTGCTAGTCAAATCTCCTTTATTTGCTTCCAAGTATATCGAATGCTAGAAGGTAGGAGTAAAATATTTCTTAGTTTCCACTTGTGCGTTTGGATTCCTTTGACTGCATCTTTATCTCCTTGAATCTAGGTTTACCTCCTTTAGTTGATTTTGTACCTAGAAAAACTGGATATGATCTGCCCATCTGTAGATTTTACACCTAGATACTACCCAACTGCATGCCAATTTTGTGCCATAAAATGTGGGATGCTAGATTCCCTTTCAATGATCCATTTGTATCATTGGACTATCAACCTTCTCCCCAAAAAAACATATATGCTCTACCACCTATGAGATAATTCTTTCAGATCTGGAATGACTCTCTTAAATATTAATCCATAATTGTTGCCTGGAAATGATATCATAAAAATAAATTAAAAAGGAATTGGTTGCAATGAGATCTTGAATGGATAAGATTTATGGAATATTTGTTGGCTGGAAATAGTTACAAAGGACTTCAAAGCTTCCACTTGTTTCCATCTGCCAAGTGTGCCTATAATTATGCATTCAATTACTTGAAAATTGAGAGATCGACCCTTAATACATGGGGTTTGATTGCCACATCTTAACTCATCACTACCTCATCCTTTGACTGCTGATATTTTGCTTGAATAAACTCAGAGTAATCATTGACCTGAGAAATATTTTGAGATTTGAACATGATCCTCGGCAAAACTGCAAATTGGATGAAAGGATTTCATTTAAAAACTCTAGAAATTGAACCCACTATGGCCATGGATATTCTAGAATATCAGAAACTCCGTTGGCTTTCTCCTTCCTTCAACTCATAAAATTTCTTGTGTGACTCTGCATAGTCCTTGAAAAATGCATCTTCATCCTTAGCATAAAGTTCCACATAACATAAACTAAAATCCTCTAATAAGCATTTGTCTGTAGGTAATGGGAGTAATCCTCCAGACTCACCTTTGAGAATCTCTAGGACATATGAGTTATCAAACTTCAGAGGTTGCTCGGTCCATGCTCCATCAAATTCTGACCTTTCTGGGTGTACTCTTCCCAATGTGTGCCCTTCAAAAAGAGCAACAATATCCTTGTCAGATAGGTCCATCCTATAAAAGATATCCCTTAGGTGTTGTGTACATTTCTTGGCATCAAGGATCTACCTTTCTCGTGGTGATACCAGTGAATCCTTATGACCACTGATCCAAAAAGGATCCAGAGAAGGCTAAGAACAACTCAGAACGCACATAAACAAATCAGAATGCTCAGAATGGCTTCAGCAAACAACAAAAGGGAAAAAAATTCAAAGTTCCCAAAACTCAATTAAAATGGCATGATCATGAAGAGCGCGTTGCAAGCTTTCTAACGGTGGAAACTAAACGTCAAACAGAGTTACGAATCAAAAGATATAAGCAGTCAAACTTTTGGTCAACCTAGCCCAATCAATAGGGATGAGTTAGCATCTATACTACTGACGTCCGCATCAGTACGGATGATGTCAGCGTCCATACAGCTTATGTGGAAAGAGCATAGGGTGACATGTGTCATGATGACATCAACATGCCATGTGGAAACACCAAAGGTTGCCATGTGTCACTCAAATTTGGTATTTTTAGGGCGCCATGTGGACGAGTAAAAATGTGCCACGTGGCACCCTAGGTGATGCCACGTGGCACCCCAAGTGAAGCCACATGGAACCACCCAGAAGGTTCCATGTGTCTAAGGTTAATTCATCACTCACAAGTGGACAAATCAGTGGATGCCACGTGGCACCCCTGAAATGCACAAGGAGGCTCATCAAATGAAAAATTGAAAAAATATATATAATATAACCGACCGCCAAATATGGTGGCAGTTCCACCAGAATTGGTGGTATATTCTACCTCCTTTAAACTTATCCACTGCCAAAATCTCTGCTAACTGTCCTCCATATTTAGTAAGGGCGCACCAGGACCTCCACTATTTTGGTGGCAAGTTCTGCTAGTTTAGCAACCACCACCATATATGGTAGTGCACACCAAAAGGAGTTATAACCATATGTTTAAATGGGGAGGCCCATGGGATTTGACCCCCGGACCTCTGCCAACCAACACCCAAACTTATCCTTCGTTAACCAATGCACCAACGGATTCCTTTATTGCATAACCGCAGGAAAATATTATTTAAAGGGGGATTCTGCCAGAGTTCGGGACAACAAGAGCACACGAGAGGTGAGACTGAGTGCACCCATATGGAATCGTACAAACTTGTACGACCTGGTATGGATTTTGTCACACTTTTCGATATTTTTGTCATTTATTGCAGAAGTAGTGGCACATAAACCGAGGCAGAGGTGTCTCTTGGGACAAAAAGTGTCTGAATCAGATTGAGGCGTGGAGATAGTAATTTTTAGGTAGAATGATGCCAAGAACGTAGTGGTGGTGTTAGTTTTCTGATCTAAGAAAATATTTTGTGGCTTAGCTCTAGAATGAGGTATACTTATGTATTTTGCCCAATTCTTTTGTGGAGTTAATAAAAAGACCTACCCATTTGAGAGTAGGACCTAGAGATGTAGTCCACCATGGATGAACTCCGTTATCAAGTTCTTTGTGTTCATATTGCATGATTATGTCTCTTTACTTTTGAGCTTTCCCTTATTTATGGTGTACTTTAGCTTATGTTCATTTAATACAGTTCTTTAATAAGTCACCTGACGAAAAGATCCTGGATCATGTTGGTATCAGAGCAATTGTCTTTGACTTGAATTGTTGAGTATGAATGCTTACTAGGGCCAAGCATAAACAGGGTGAAGGAACTCTCAAGACATTCAATCCCGAAGTTGACCGTGCATCTCGAAGGAAGAAGATGGTAGAAGAGGACAAGCGTGATGAACAGAAGAAAAACTTTCACATGGTCTTTTATCACATGTCAGAGATGGTCAAATGAATGTATGGAGGTTACAAGAAGAGGATGAATAAGAAAGAGAAGAAAAAGGAAGCACCAACAGATGATGATGCTTCTGTAAACCAAGGGGATGGAGGAGATCCTCCTGAGCCTCCATCTTCGCCTTCAAGTTCTAGTTCTTCTTCCTCTGAGAATTCTCATCACTCTCAGCATTCTAACCATAAAGCCTCTTTTAAGAAACCATTATTAAAGCTTGATGTAAAGTTTTCTTTACCTATGTTTATTGGAGATGCTAATCCTAAAAATTTATACAATTGGATCCGCCATGTTGAAGTATATTGTTGTGTTCAACATATTGAGGAAGAGGAAGTCAAAGTGCAATTGGCTTCTCTTCGGTTGGAAGACACTGCTCTCGTATGGTGGGAGAGGAAGCTACATGACATAAGTAAGTGTGGTAATCTTCTTTCCTCGTGGTCGGAATTTAAAACAGAGATAAGGAAGCATTTCTATCCATTAGGGTATTTACATAAAGAAATGATGGAATGGAAAATGTTGATATGGAGTAAAGGTCAGACTGTACAAAGTTTCACAAAAGAATTTAGGAATAAAGATCTAGCATTGAATATTCCTTTGGATTATTATGAAGCTTTAATGAAGTATATTGGTGCACTTCACAGTTATATTCGTCATACTTTGCTCTTGTTTAACCCCACTAGTTTTGACGAAGTTTGTGTGCAAGCCACTCACCTTGAGAACAGGGGGAAATATGTTCAAGAAGATCCCACGAAGAAACCTTCCAATTTCCCACACAAGACTTTCAAGAAGTTTAAAAGGAAGGACAAGAAGAACGATACAGTGATGAGAGAAGAAGGAAAACCATCTTGCACTCATTGCAAGAGGAGCGGTCACGATGAATAACATTGTTGGAAACTACATCTAGAAAAGAGACCGAAATAGTTCGGTGGAAAGGGGAAGACAAAGACCATTTCTACAGTGCAACAAGATCTTGGTTCCGAATCAAGAGATGAGGGAAAGATCACAGTGGCTGGAGTACAATGTAAAGATTCTCTTCATGATAGTTCAAGTTCCAATGATGAATCTCATATTGATGAATGAAATAGGAATGAGTTATTTCATATACGATTTGTATCTAAACATACTAAGATAGATACATTATTTGATCTGGTTTCTCAAGTAAACTTAATATCTGAAGCACTTGTCAAGAAGATGGGTCTTGTAACGAAACCACATCCAAAGACTTACCCTCTTGGTTGGGTATGTGACAAAGAAAAACTTAATGTCACCAAACAATATAGGGTCAGATTTTCTATTGCTTCAAAGTTGATTGATGAAGTGGATTTGGATGTTGTACTGCTTGATATATGTGGCATAGTGTTGGGAAGTCCTTATCTTTATGATAGAAAAACAGTCTTCTTTCGTCATGAGAACAAATAACACCTTACTAAAGGGGGAGTGGAATATATTGTTAGAGCTCACAGCATGAGGGTAAATACAACACTTGTTAGTGTAGGGAAAATGAAAAGATGCATAACCACTAATAAGATATATGTACTCATGGTCGTCAAAGAGAAAGATGTCAGGACATCCGACACTTTCCAAGGGTGTGATCCATCTCATAAACAAGAATTAATTGATATTGTTTCTAATTATGATGATATTTTTCAAGAACTAGATGGATTACCTCCTAAGAGGGAAATCCAACATGAGATACATCTTCAGCGGGATTCTCCTCTTCCTAATGTGGGCATGTACAGTATGCCAGTTGTGGAGATGACAGAGATCAAGAAATAGGTATAGGACTTATTGGATCAAGGGGTCATCAAGCCCAGTTCATCTCCTTGTGTTTCTCTGATCATGATGGTGCCAAAGAAAGATGGCACATGGTGAATGTGTGTCGATTACTGGGCTTTAAATAAAATCACAGTGAAAAATTGATACCCTCTTCCTCGCATAGATGATTTACTTGATCAGTTGAAGAATGTTGTTTATTTCACTAAGTTGGGTTTGCGCAGTGGATATCATCAAATCACGGTTGCAGAAAAAGATGCATGGAAGACTGCCTTTAAAACCAAACAAGGATTGTTTGAGTGGTTAGTTATGTCATTTGGGCTTTGCAATGCTCCGTCAACTTTCATGTGTGTGATGAATGATGTATTCAGGCCTTTCCTGGATGACTTTGTGATTGTATATTTAGACGACATTCTTGTTTTTAGTAGGACTTGTGATGAACATGTAAGGCATGTAAAAAAGGTATTGGATACTTTGCAAAGGGAAAATTTGTATGTGAAAATGTCTAAGTGTGAATTTGGAAAGATTGCACTTGTATACTTAGGTCATATTGTGGGAGGAGGACAATTGAAGATTGATCCTTCCAAAATTGATGTAATTGTGAATTGGCCTGAGCCAAAAAGTGTGACCGAGATCCAAAGATTCTTAGGTGCATTCCAGTATTGGAGGAGATTCATTCCTAACTTCTCCTTTATAGCAGATCCTTTGCATGCCTTAACTAGTGTGAAGAACACTTTTCAGTGGGAAGGAAAGCAAAAAAAAGATTTCAACATTTTGAAGGAGAAGATCAATACCACACCAGTATTAGCACTGTCGAATCTTCAACATCTGTTCAAGATAGAGACATATGCCAATGGATACGCCATGCGTGCAGTATTGATGGAATATTGTAAGCCTATCTGTTACCACTCTGAAACTTTTAACCAAGCTGTTGTTAACTATCCTACATATGATAAAGAGTTGTATGCATTAGTTCAAAGCGTAAATAAATGGAAGCACTACTTGTTAGGGAAGGAAACAATTATACATACAGATCACCAGGCCTTACAGTATCTTCAAGAACAGACCAAACTACAATAATCTCGACACTACAGGTGGATGGGTTTTCTACAATAATTTCATTTGGTAATCGAGTACAAGAAGGGTACAAGTAACAAGGTAGAGAACTATTATCTGCAGGGAGAGTTACTCTATCATTTTGGGAAGCTATGTATTCCTACAAGTGAACGAGTCCATGTAATACGAGAAGCTCATAATTATCTTGTATTAGGGCATTTTCGGGTAGGAAAAACTATGGCTCATTTGCAGATGTTTTGTTATTGGCCTCAAATGAAAGCAATTATAACTAAATATTTAAAGGGGTGTGTGATGTGTTCTACTTGTAAGCCCACTAATAGAAAATTGGGGCTATACTCACCACTTCTTGTTCCATCCCATCCATGGGAAAGTGTCTCCATGGATTATGTAGGGGGTTTACCAATGACCAAAGGGGGTCATGATTATTTGTATGTTGTAGTGGATAGGTTTAGCAAGATGTGTATCTTGATGCCATGTAAAAAGTAGATCACTACTAAGAAAACTGCTAATATCTTATTTTAGTATTTTTGGGTTCACTTTGGGTTACCCACCTCCATTGTCTCGGATCAAAATACTCAATTCCTTGGGGATTTTTGGACTAGCTTGTGGAGAATGATGGACACCAAATTGAAGAGGAGCACTGCTTTTCATCCACAGACCAATAGACAGACAGAGGTGGTAAACATAACAGTGGTACTTTTTGTTCAAGGCTACTGCAACAAGCATCCTAAGTTATGAGTTGAACAAATACCCTATGTACAACATGCTTATAACTGAGATTTACATTCATCCACTCAGAGTTCACCTTTTGAGACATGTTTTGGGTACCTACCAAAGGTTCCTTTGGACTTGATGTATGGGAAAGATATCAATGTGAATGAAGAACAGATAGAGGACAGAGCCCGCAAGTTCATCTAGAGGATTCAACAAATACACCAGGTAGTTAGGGAACAGTTGGAGAAGATTCAAGCACGGTATAAAGCTTGGCATGACAAGCATAGGGTTGATCATCAATTCCTGGGTATGGCTTCACATCAACAAGGAACGACTGAAGGGTGAAGGCAAGAAACTCAATCCCATCTGATATGGACCCTTCACTATTTTGGAGAAAAGTGACACTAACGATTTTCATTTAGATCTTCCACCTTATATGCAGATTTACTCCATTGTGAACGTAGAGAATTTGAAACTTTTTGAGCCTCCCATGATCATGGATTAGGATGAGGAAGTTTCAATACCTTCAGTTGATGATTTCTCACCTGAGTACTTGGATGATTTACAAGAAGATATCATCTTGGACAGAAGGATCAGGACTTCACGCAGGGGTGATGTTGATTATCTTCGAGTAGGCTTAAAGGGCACACATCCAAGTAAGGCAAAGTGGATTGAGAAGGATAAGGTGAGGGAACTCTTCCCTCACTTACCAGTTGATTGATGAAAGCCTTTGGTGGTCCAAAAATCTCTCAGTGGGAAGGCGTGATCCAAAAAGGATCTAGAGAAGGCTAAGAACAACTCAAAACTCATAGAAGCAAATCATAACGCTTAGAATGGCTTCAACAGACAACAAAAGGGAAAAAATTCATAGTTCCCAAAACAAAATTAAAATAGCATGATCACAAAGAGTGCATCGTAAGATTTCTAATGGCGCAAATGACTCGTCAAATGGAGTTACGGATCAAAATATATAAGCAGTCAAAGTTTTGGTCAACCTAGCCCAGTCAGCAGGGATGAGTCAACATCCATACTGTTGATGTCAACATCAATACGGATGATGTCAGATTTTGTACAACCTACATGGAAATATCATAGGGTGACATGTGTCATGATGATGTTAGCATGCCATGTGGCAGCACCAGAGGCTGCCACGTGTCACTCGAATTTGGACTTTTTAGGGCGCCATGTGGATGAGTAAAAATGTGCCATGTGGCACCCCTAGGTGATGCCATGTGGCACCACCCAGAAGGAGCCACATGTCTAAGGTTATGTCACCACTCACAAGTGGAAAAATCAGTGGATGCCACGTGGCCCAATAGGAAGGCGCCATGTGGCATCCCCGAAATGCACAAGGAGGCTCAACAAATGAAAAATTGAAAAAAAATATAATAAAACCGATCGCCAAATATGGCGGCCGTTCCACCAGAATTGGAGGTATATTCCACCTCCACCAAACTTATCCACGATTAGGATCTTCACTAATTGTTCGCCATATTTAGCAAGGGTGCACTAGGACCTCCACTATTTTGGTGGCAAGTTCCGCTAGTTTAGCAACCACCACCATATTTGGTAGCACGCGCAAAAAAGGGTTATAACCATATGTTTAAATGGGGAGGACCGTTGGATTCGAACACGGGACCTCTGCCAACCAATGAACAAACTTATCCCCCACTAACCAATGCACCAACAGATTCCTTTATTGCATAACCACTGGAAAATATTATTTAAAGGGGGATTCGGCTAGAGTTCGGGACAACAAGAGCACACGAGAGGTGAGACTGAGCGCACCCGTACATAATCGTATGGAATTTTATGGCCTGATACATATTTTGGCATGATTTTCAAGATTTTCATCATTTATTGCAGGAACATTGGCACGCAAACCGAGGCAGAGGTGCTTCTTGGGCCAAAAAGTGTTTGACTCGGATCAAGGCATGGAGACATTCATTTTTAGGTAAAACGATGCCACAAATGCATTGGTGGTGTTAGTTTTCGGATTTGAGCAAATATTTTGTGGCTTAACTCCAGAATGAGGTATACATATGTATTTTGCCTAATTATTTTGTGGAGTTAATAAAAATACCTACCCATTTGAGAGCAGGACCCGGAGACATAGTCCACCAAGGATGAACTTCGTTATCAAGTTCTTTGTGTTCATATTGCATGATTATGTCTCTTTCATTTTGAGTTTTTCCTTCTTTATGGTGTACTTTAGTTTATTCTCATTTAATATAGTTCTTTAATAAGTCACCTGACGAAAAGATCTCAGATCAACTAGGGACAAAGTCAACTATGGGACCTCTAGTAACTTCAACAACAACTACACTAGCCAGTTGATAAAGGTATGCATAAGTAATATTTGGGTACTTCACCAATTCTAGGTTGTTTGCTTGATCTGAAACCCTGACAAGAAACCGCTTGTTGACACTTCATTCACCATGACAGTTGGAAACTATCATCAACTAGGATTGCGACCTGGAAATATTTATCCTGTCCTGAGCCTTCAAGAAGTATACATAAAAAGCACACAATTGTGCATCCAAACGATCATTGATCCTTTCATAGCAGTACAAGCATCGAATCTTGGCCTTCATCTAAATTTCTGGAACAAATTAAGAGAATGATTCTCCTCTGCACCTGGTTGTCGAATGAATTCCTCTTGGCACTTGGCATTTGAACATAATAGCGCACCTGTCATTATGTGTTGAGATTTGACTTCGACATATGGTTATAATTTGTCTATTTGGCAGAGATCTAAGATTCATGTTGATGATGTGCATGCCTGCTCTTTGATTCTCGAGCTTAAGCATACACCTACAAATGACATAAAGGATACAACCCTCATTGGAGTTTGATTCATAACCTTTGACCTGTGGCTCATTCATTGGAACTTAGCGCATTGGAGGATAAATAGTGCTACATTTTGATTTTGCATATATCAGGCTTGTCCCACATCGACGATGTAAACATTAAACAAAGTTTTTATCTATGCCAATAGTTCCATTGTTATTTGATGCGTAGAGCACCCTATGCCCACGTGGGATCCTCTTCCATGTGGCTTGGTTTGGCGCTAGGCACTTGTGCACTGGGTATCTAACTTGATTTTTGTGTAGGTTCTTAGCTCGATAGCTTGTGGACTAATTGGGCCTATGGGCCCAATATGTTTAGCCAAATTTATTAATAATAAATAAATAAAGACCCTGCATAAAGGTCAAGGAGCCAAATTGGCTTAAAAACCAAATTTTTAAAGTTTGTCAAATTTTATATTTGGCCAAAATAAACCCTAACCCTGATAAAAATAAGATTGCACCCAAATTTTAATAAAATTTGATCAAAAAAGTGAATCATGATAATCCCCTACCAAAATTTAATGGAGGGGCTACCGAAATTTCTCCTAGAGAAACTTTTTCTTTGAAAATGCCCAAGACAGAAAGAGTGCTAACACCCTTTATTTACAGGAACCAACCTAAAGGAATATCCAACTCCCTAAATTCTTCAGCACCAACCAAAAGGAGGATACAACCCCCTTTCCTTTCCCCGTCCTACCACCCTAAAATATAAGTGTAGACTCAAACTGTCACTACAATTAATCAACCTGTAACTTCCATTCTCATCAACCACCCTAACACTTTCATTGTCACATCAACCTATCACTGTCACTATCACATCAACCAATCACTGTCACTGTGTCACATCAATCTATGTCTAATGATCTACCAATCATCCAACTTGTCATTGTCCCTATTACCGTCACTTTCACCATCATTGTCTCTGTCACTGATATACCATAAACAACCAACTATAACCAGATCCACTTACATGGATACCAAAACCATCACCAAAGCATGTACATCAACCATATACCACACATGTACCATGCCAAGTATATCAACCATGTACATCAACCTGTACCATACCATGTACATCAACTATGTGCATCAACCATCAACCATGTACCATGTATCCAAGACGTGCCAATGTCTCAACAATATGACTCAAGCATGTATCATAACAACCAAGATCATATACCAAGTATATGCCTCCAATATATGCCAATATCACTAAGACACACCTCTAATAATCAACCATAACATCCATAAACTAAATACCAAGAGTGTGTATCAAGAATGTATCAATATCACCAAGATATGAACTTCAACCATATGAAACCATGTACCAAAAAGGGCCTCCACAAAATTCCTTAAGCATGTTCCATATCATCAATGAAACAAGCCTCAAACTAACACATAGAAGACATACATTTTCTCAAACTTCGCTACCAAAACTTTGCGGCCAAAAATTTGCTACCAAAACTTCGTGGCCAAACTTTGCTACCAAAACTTTGTGGCCAAAACTTCACTACCAAAACTTCACTGCCAAAAAATCACTACCAAAACTTCGGTACCTCGGAAATGATATGAAAAGATTTACCAAAAGATAAGTTGAAAGATAGATAATCATTCAACTTGTGTGTCCTTATGAGTGAATTATTGTGGTGTATTTATACTTTTACAAAGTAACTTATTTCCTTATGTAACACACCTGACCCCTAAATACACTTTTAAGGGGTGGGGCATCATAATTTTGTTTTTCCTAACTATCTCAAATCCTAAATCTGAGATCTCCATTGGTCATTGCTCACCACAAACTTTCTAACGGTCGCCACCACACTAAAATATGAGTTCTATTTTGAAAGTTATTTCCTCTCGAAGCTCTTCAGACGTTATTAGTCGAGGGAAAAGTAGCATCCACCTCACACATATCATCCAAAATTCCTTGATGCCCCGGAACTCCCAACGCTCTTGTATCTATGGTGGAGATCCATCCCCCATTAAATCCGACAGTGGATCTTCCACCTGGTTAAGGCATGTGCCTAAGGATAATTCAATGTCCTACGTTGAATGTTGGCATTTGTCATTCATCATTCTATGTTGGACGTCGACGTTCAACATTCTACATTGGATGTTGGTGTTCAACGTTAAACGTTCCTCTACAATACTACACCCCAAATCTTATGAAATCCCGAAGTCTCGGGCTCTTGGAGCCCCAGTCGCATTGCCAACCATGTTGGCCAGGCAGGCACAAACCAGAGGCTGACATGTTGCAAGGGCTAGAGGTAACACATGTCCTTATTAGGGGGTGGCACATGTCACGTGCTAATATTCATAAGGGGTCTGCAAAACATCCATATCTCAGTGACACGTGGAAGCTTGGTTGGGAGTCCACGTCACTCTAGATGACATCAGTGAGCCACGTCGACCCCAAAAAAATGATCTTCTAAAGTCATTTAGATCTCACGGTCGATATATATCCACGTAGATCCATAGATCCATATCTCTCATTGCTTCGCAACTCCAGGATTCAGAGCTTATCAACTCACCACATCTCGAGTCCCCAGGAGTGTTAAGTCTCTGGACTATAAGATCTGGCACCATGTGTCTTCTACCTATCAACAATTGAGATTTACTTCGCCATTTGTGACTTTGGGAGTCTTCACACTTGGAAGACTCTTGGCCAAGTTCCTCCAGAGTACCAAGTCTCTGGACTATCGGATCTCCTGCCACATAGCCTATCATCAAATGACTCTATTCCAACAAATGACATTTGGCAGGGGACAAGAGGGGGCCACGTGTCACTCCATGATGTGTCTTGGTTGGTTGGACAGTTAAGAGGGGTTCTCAATGGATTCCTTAGATCGATGGTTGAGAGTGATCCCGAAGAATCTGAGGATCGAAGGTCCACGTCACTTTGTAAATTCGGCATTCAGGAATTTGGCGTTACTTCCTCTCCGGAGTTCTGAATCTCTGAACCAAGCCCAATCTATCGCCACGTGCACCTAGCATTCATGGTCAGGATTTACTCCAGGTTGCATAGCTTCAGGGAAACTTGAGTGTCCTTATGTATACACAACGATACCACCGAATACCCAAACTTATGGATGTCCGTTGATCTATGGAGAGGTGTCCTTCTATTCTCAATAGTCTAGATTAACTTCACGAATCTGACATTCGATATTTTTGGCACTAGACCACCCCTATTCTCCTGAATGGAACTTCGTCGAAGTACTTAGCGCTACCCCTTCCCTAAGTCCGATATAATGATCGAGAGAGATCTCCACTGGATTCTTAGATCCACAACCCTCATCAATTCATGACTTTGGTATTTGGTTGATTTTAAGGATTGGGAAGTCATAAGTCCCAAAGTCCTGAAGCCAAAGTAGCTTCACTCCTTTTGGGCTTAGCGAGGTGTTTCCAACCCTAGGTCATATAGGATTATATCAAGGTTTAGGAGCTACACTTAGATTTTAGCCGATACTTGATTAAGGCCATGGGTATAAGCCCTCGGTCACACGGGTGAAAGGTCTGAAGGAAGCACCCTTATTCCACAGAGTTGAAATTGACATTCACGCTAAGGTAGACTCAAAAGGTTTGTAGGACTTAGACGTTTTAGTTAATCCTACCCTGAATCTTCTGCAGACTCACATCCCATAACTCTCTAGCGGCTAGACTGAGATAAATCGAAGGCCATGTAAATACACAAGTTTACAGAAGCAAATGAGCATTTCTATTAACTGTTCAAACACTATAAAACTTAACCATAAACAAAAACATTCAATCATTGCATCCATTGTATTGCACAAAGTATGAAAATACTTATCAGAATTGGAAAATGTGAAGCGACTGCTGAAAGGAGTGCTTGTTTCCACCCAATCATAGGCACAACCACTCCTAACAGATTTACCATTGGCCACCCTTGAGCTATACCATGATGCTCCAAGAGAGATTATTTCTCCTTGATCAATGACAGTCGGGGACAAAGGTTACTCTCCTCCTCCCATAGGGACTTGGAAATCGGTTTTTCTCTATACCAAGAAAGGAGGTCTGCGCAAATACTTCCACAGTCACTGGTCAACCCTATTTATCATCTTGTAGTGAAAACCCTACCAATGGATTCTTATAGCCAAACCAAGTTTGCTCCTCAATTTTCCTCTCAACTCTAGAGTCAAACAACACTCCCTTCTCTTCTAGAGATTGTTTTCTCTACTCTGCTTCCTTACAGATCTACCTCCATCCCCCCTCGAATTACTTCCTTTCTTTCCTTCCTCAACAAGGTTGTGTGGGTCTGGGTCCCCAATTCATGATCAACCTTGGAAGCCTTACAGATGGGTACCATGCCCCATCTCCTCATCAACTCTCCAAGAGGGCCTTCCAACTACCAGCTTGACTGGTAATTCATTTCTGGGTGAGAGTACTATTGAGCAATTACACCCAGTAGGTACTAGTTTGGTGAGGGTCATCTCAACCATTCTTGGTTTCCCTCACCATCTCTCTCATAACATCCATGGTATACCTTGGAAAACTCCCCCTTTTAGCAATTATGCAACACTTATCCATTTTCTATTAATAACATAAAATACATGCATTGACCCTGTTATCACTGAAATTTCGTCCGCACAGGGCGACAAGAACTCCGCATCATCAGCACAGAAAAACAGGCATTCATGGCACAAGGATTAATTCCACAGCACAGCAAAAGGGCCAAAACTATACAGAAATGGCTAAAAAATTAAAAAAGGGCCAAAACTATACGTAATGGCTAAAAAATTAAAAATCACAGCATACCCAATTGTACCAGCTAACATCTTCACAGATATTACGATATGCTGGCCAGGTGAACCCGCCACTGCCAAACCATGATGAGCTCGGGTCGGCCTCCCAACCACTAATGGATCGGGTCCCAAGTCGATTTGACACCAAAACCGAGCTCACAAGGTAGAGGTTGGTCAAAGTCCTATTTGTGCCCTAAAGAGCCTCTTTTTTCACATTCAAAAGAGCGTGCTGGCCCCATGCTTTACTATAAAAAGATATGGATGCACCTCATTTTTCTCAAGGAATTTCTCTTACAATCAAGCACACAGATTGCTAGAGACTCTCTTTGGTAATAATACAAATTAGGCCACCATAAGCTTTTCACCCCTCTCTTGTGTGAATAGCTTGGAGTTCTTTCATCCACATTCCATCTTTTCTCTGTAAGGAGAGCAAATCACTTGAGGGCCTCAAAGAGCCTTCCATTGAGAGAGGGAAGGGACCCAAGTCCTCTTTCATTGTGTATCTTTGATTTCATCTATCAGACGAAATTTTAATATGATAGATATTGGTCCATTGTTATTTGTTTTTATTTTTATTTCCATGTCATACCTCTTATTTAGTTTTTGTTTCATTCTTGTTAATAGCTTAATTGTTTTCTTTCTAACCTTTTACATTACAGCTGTCATGACTAGCAGAGCCCAACTAGGCATGTAAGCACTCACTTTTTGCTCACACATCGATGAAAAGAGTGCAAACAGACCCTTTCAGACAAAAGTTCATCAAATCAAACATTCACACATATCTAGTCTTCCATAGTCACTTGGCCAATTATAGTTATATTTACAAAATGGGGGAAACATGGGTATTACACCTTAATTCTAGGATCAAACTTTACTTTCTTGTTACAACTACTTTACCCTTTAATTAATATTTGTAACTATTTGGGGGCTTCTTAACCATTCTTCGAGGCTTCCAACTTCAAGAGGGATTAACTCCTCAACCATGAGGAACCACGTGGTGCACCACCTACCGTTGGAAACAACATGGCAAGGAATATCCATCTATGATGGTTTTGTATACACTTTGTTGACCGCCCATTTATCACTAGTGGTCAACTCATGTTCCATGAAGAGATGCATCATCAGATGCAAATTTGTCGAAGACTTTGGTTCTACAGGGCAGTGTTTGGCCCCAACACTTCTTTTTGTAATTGGAATTTTCGCACCCTTGCATGGGTTAATAATGTAATAGGTCTGCATGAGTCATGTCTAGGTCAGTTACCTTGGGGTTGGTTCACTGGGAGATTTCCTTTCACCGAGGGTTTTTAATCCCCGGGTTATCAATTGGGCTTTTCAACCCTCTTGATTTCCCTTGAGTTTTTCCCTCACACTTGCAATAATTCCTCCAAAGGGGTGAATGACATTCTAGTGGGCTTATGTTTTGGTAACTATTATAGGGAATCATTGTAAATGACCATGAAAGAAATCTTAGAAAGTTTCATGGAATTCCGTCGAGTCTAAGTTAGTTTTTTTTATTTAATTAATTTTTAATTAATTTTCCCTAAGTTTGGAGGTTTAATTAATTAATTAATTAATTAATTTTGAGAAATAATTGTAAAAACTAGGTCCTTGGACTTTTGATAGGGGTATTTGTGCTCAAAATAAATGGAATAGCACCCCCCACATCCATGGACCAAGTTTCATCTCATTCGGACAACTTTAGTCATGGGTTTGTCCACCCAGAGTGTCAGTCAGTCTAAAACAATAATTTTAATTGCTAAAGTCCAAACATGGAAAAATGTAAAAGTTGTAATAATGAGTTAGAGGATGTGAAAAGTGGAAATTATGGTTAGAGAGAGATAAACTAAGAATAACATGACCCTCCTAACCTTTTCCAACCTTGTCTAACCCCTTACACCACCTCCACACTAAAAAATCACGCCCCCCTAGGGGGATTGGCATTTTTCCTTTTTAATTGATTTTGTGACTTGAGTGTGGCCCCCTCTCTTGACCTTTCACTCCGTTTAGCCTCCATGTCACCCCTATAGGTGACCTCACTCCCTCCACCTCACTCTTCCCTTCCATTTTCTTGATTTTCCCCCTTGAGGAGCGCCCTCCAAGGAGAGTTACACCCCCCTTCATGTCTCTCCAAAGAAAACTCATTTTTTTAATTTGTTGGAGAATTTGATCGAAACCAAAAATCTATCAAATTCTAAATACCTATCTCTACTAAACCCAAGTAAGGATCTTTTCTCTTTCCCTAGCATGGATCCCACAACCTCCCTTATGGTTTTTTGTGATCCCAACCTCACACACTCATCTCTCACCCTTATTTTCCCTTTACCTAATCCCAAGAAGTGTGCCCTCCCTCTCCTTGGAACTCAACCAAATAATTTTTCAAAATTATTTGTGACCTTTCACTTGCTTTGGCACAGATCCCATGCCTCTCACACATATTTTGCTTCACCCCAACTATTTTTTCTATTTTTCTATACCCTAGATCTATTGTGAGAACCCTAAGTGGTGCGCCCTAGACTTAAGATCTACTCATTTTCTTGGTGGTGGACACTTGGCTTATATCCAAGAGAGGTAGGTTTGCCTCTCCAAGTATAAATAGATCTCATTTCTCTCTCCCAAGTCACCATATCTTGATCTATTATTATGCTACTTGATTTTCATCTCTCTCTCTCTCTCTCTCTCTCTCTCTCTGTCATTCCATTTTTCCATTCTATGCTCTTAGGGTTTTGGAGTGTTTTATCTCCAAGATATTTTTTCTTGAGTAATAATATAAAGGAGAAAAGTTTGGAGGACAACTAGAGGAGCAATGCATGTGCTTGGTTTTCTTATGCTTATGAGGTAATGTTGTAATAATTTCTTTGGGTGATTGCAACTTTTGATCTTAGGTAAAGTGTTATCTAAGTAGATCTACTAATGTGTATGCTTATGGGTTTATCTATGTTGATGTATTAGATAGGATTGAAGTGTCATTTTATTTATATACATCAACATATTATCTCTTGTATGCATATCACTTAAGGAGGTTTTGCAGGTTTATACTTCAAGGGTTTCATTGGGAACTCCTTCAAGGAGAAGGGTCTCTTGAAGCACTCATACACTCCAGTTCTCTAACCTTTACTCTTCATGTATATTTTTGTTCATACATATCCATTTTTCAGCTAGCATAACATGTTTAGATAGGTCATTTATATCACATATACTCTTTGTCCTTGTGGAAAGTTCTTTCCCTAAAAGGCAAGGGTTTTCCCTTAAATTTTCTTGGTTGTGTGTAGCTCTTCTAGCAAGCATAGCTTGTTGGTTTTGCAAGTTTCATATCTGATTGAGAGGAGTATTGGATGCCCAAAGGACATCCACACAACACTAGAAGGCCCTCCAAGGGGTTTGGTAGCTATCTCTCAATCCTACCTTTCATTTTTCTTCATTTTGGTACGTTTTGCCTCTTTCTATTGCTTGTTAGTGGTTCAAACCTATAGAGGAAGGAGTGGTACAGCCTCCCTCTTTGTATGAGCTTGTTGGGTAGCATAGATCTATCTAGGGTTTCATTTCTTCGCATTTTTTTCTTTTCCTTCTAGCTAGGACGTGAGGTTTAGAAGGTGAGGGGCACCTTCTCAACCTAGGAAGTGGGGTAGATTTGTCTTTTGCTTGCTTGCTTTATTGATAGTTTACTTGCTTAGTTTCTTCTCTCTCTTAATCTTTTCTTGTTTTCCCTAATCTCTAAATATCAAAAGAAATTAACCTAACTAAGCAAACCTATAATAATACCTACCTAGTTGGGAGAGGAATACCCCAATAAGTAAGGCTAAGTGTTGATGTGATTAATGTGATCTATGGTTCAATGATATAATTGCTTATGTTTTAGATCTACATCATAGCCTATTAGGAAACACTTAAATAATCTAACTAGATCTATCATCTTGCTTAGTTCATTTTCAAGTCTATTTTCTTTCTCTCTCATGCACATGGTTTAAGTATTAAATGCTTAGAATCTAAGTGCTTGACAAGTAATTGGTTTATTCTCTTATTGCTTACATCTATTGGAATCCACTTTCTTAGGCTTGAATGTTATTGAATGGTTAATAAGGCAAACAACACTAATTTTTTTTTCAATCTCTTGAAGGCAAGTTGTTCTTTCCCTAGTGATTTTCTTTCATAGCAAGCTCTTTAAGTACATGTGATATTCTTATATCTTTCTTTTTCAGCACTCTTATTTTCTTTACATGTGTTGATATACTTGAATTGCATAAGCTTGAAGCAACACACTTAAAAGCTAATAACAGTTTCGTCCATATCACTGAATCACAATTTTAAAGTGTCTTAAAATCTTCAAAACACTCTAATAATCACCTAAAAGTATACCTAATCAATATCTATACTTAATAGACTATTTAGGGTACCTTATACCACCATCTTCACCATCTAAAACGGGGCTTGAGGAAAACAACGGAGGGTAGTGGCAGGGTACTGCCCTGTGGCTCACCAGGTGTGTGTCCTCTCCGGGAAGTACTCTTGTTTTGGGCTAACTTGTGAAGCTAGGGTGGCAACACTTATTGAGCATCCAACAATTATTTGGCAATAGGAGGAGGAGGCTTTGGTGAAAGCTTTAATAAATTTTGATAAATCTTAAGAAATCCTAATAACTAAACCCTGAATCAAATCTAATAAACTACCTGTGGGTTTAACAACTAAGAGTGTAGATCATCTTCAATAATATTTATAACAGTCGTGCTTAAATCTTCTAAATATTTGGAATGTGTTGATGATATAATGTGTTGATGGTGATTTCATAAATATGGTGATGTGATGTGATGCTTTTGTCTTTGATATCCTGCACACATATAAGTAAAACGTGGTTAGCTTGCTTATTGTATCTTAGATATTCTTTATTTGTAAATCTTTCATCAAGTACTTTGTGGATATCTCATTTGTGAATAGATATTTTGTAATTCTTTTGTAAGTACTTGTATCTAATATTCATTGGTTTAATTTATTCTTTTGTAATCTTGTAAGTAACTTGTAATCTACTTGTAACGAAACACCCCTTAACATAGTTGACCCCTTGCCCAATCTTTAGGCACCAGTTTTAGTTGACCTAGGGAAAAAGGATTAATTTACATGATAACCCTTGCATCTTGCATTGTTTCCTTAGAATCTTAGGATTAGAATCCCCCAAACCTTGTAAACAATTAAAACTAACTCCTAGAACTTAACTTTAACACATCTAGTAACTAGGGTCTACCCCCTTTGGCTTCCCTAGGAGTAAGCCTAGACGGAAGAGGTTCCAGTCAAAGTGACAACATGGGCTATGAACCTAGGTATTGTGCCTCCAAGGACACACTAAGTGAGCCAGACTTAGCTCATGTTTTCAAGTGTGTATAAAGACGACAACATATTTGGCGCCGTTGTCGGGGATAAGTCATTTATCCTTGGTCAAAATGACTAATTTTTTTTTAAGAAATAATAATTCTTTGAGCTTGCATTGGTTAGCTTTGTGTGATTCTTTTCCAGGGGGAAACTCCATTGAAAAAATCTATCAAGTATACTACAAGGACCAATCCTTGTTGGATGCTTGAAATTCTTGGAGAAGAAGCACTCACTGATATCCAATTCTTGTTCCAAACTTAACAAATTAACTTTTGTTTTCCTTCTTGTTTTTTCTTTGTTTGATGCTCTTGTTTGTCTAAAATAAACTTGGTCATCTGGCGAATCCACTTTAAAATAAATTGACAAAGTTTTCATCGAGAAGGAACTCACATCTTATTTTTCTTCATCCTTGAACTTGGAAGAGTTTGTGGGTGAAGTTAGCTAGTCCTTCTTCTTGTTGGATCCTTGGTAATCTTGGGTCCTAGTCTTTTTCTTAGGACCTTTGTTTAGTGATCTAGTTAGAAATGGATGATTTTTACGGTCCTATCGATTTCTCGGGATTTTTTGGTTACCCTCATGATATATCTGAAGATGTTGCTGATAACATTCCTGACTATAATAATCGTGATGATGCTAGTACTCACCTCAGGGCCTTCACACGATGTATCGAGAAATGGTGTGATCCACCTATTTATGAGGATTTGTTAATAGAATTGTTTGTTGTGACTCTTGCTGGTGAGTGGTCTTACAATTGGTTTCATGATTCGCCTGCTAAGAGGTTCAAGACCATACAAGATTTGTTGCATGCCTTTTTGGAAAGGTTTGGGCATGATCATAATGAAGTTTACAATGAATTAGTTGATGATTTTATGGAAACATGGAGGAGGAAAAATCTTCTAGCTATTGAAACAACTAGTTCAGGTATAAAGATAGATGCTCCACCAAATCCCATTGAGGAACTTAATGAAGAAATTCAGAACATGCAACTTCCCCAGGAAGAACAGTGTGAAACCATGAATGGAAAATTTATAGCCTTGGAAGATCAGTTTGATACCATCAAAGATGATTTTACAGAAGCTTATATTGAATATCTAGACCCCCTTGAACTTGAGCTTGACAGTGAAAAAGATGAGGAAGTTCATGGGGAAATTCCGGATGAATCCATGGATGAGCTAGTCATCTATTTTGAGGAGGTAAAGGAATTTGAATCGGAAAGTGTTGAATATTTAGATGATTCAAGTCCCCACCCTCCTCCCAAGGAAACAATATTTTTGAAGGATAAATTTGAAAATCTTGAGGAAAACAGTATGATGGTTCCTGTGGTATGTTCTTTTTCAACCTCTCAACCAGAAGGTGAGTTAATGCAGAATTATGTGGAAGTGGGAGGAAAATTTAGTTTATCAATGTCATATCATTATGAGTATTGGTTGGCCTCCCACCTTGACATTCATGAGCAACAAAGTATTCAAAGTTTACATGGCTTGTCATATTCCAATGTTTGGTTGAAGGAAGGAAGGAGCATGGTACTTGGCTGGTTCTTCCTCACAAAAAGTTCCAAGTTGATAAAACTTGGGAATGGGTCTTCTGTGAGTCATCCCGGACAAGGATGCTTCAGACACTTGTGGCATCATTTCACCCATTTCATGGGTGGTTGTAACGTATCTCTAACCTTTCCTTGTATTTTAATTTTGTATTATTTCAATCTATTATGTCAATATGTACTTAGAATTTTTTTTTCAGTACCATAGATTTCATTTGTTGTAAATATTGATGTGTACTTAGGCTATTTTATTACGTAGATGTTGTATATAGCATTTATTGATTTAATCATGTATATATGTATTCTTATGTTGGTTATTGGTGAGCACTCTGTTTTGTAGGTACTAGATTCTCGTATTCTCCGTCTCGAGTGAGAAGATCGAACACACGTCCGCATGTGGAGCCAAATGTTGACTGCCCATTTATCATCGGTGGCCAACTCATGTGCCATGAAGAGATGCATCATCAAATGCAAATTTGTCAAATATTTTGGTTCTATAGGGCATTGTTTGGCCCCAACACTTCTTTTTGTAATTGGAATTTCCGCCCCTGCATGGGTTAATAATGTAATAGGTCTGCATGAGTCATGTCTAGGTCAGTTACCTTGGGATCGGTTTTCTTTACATGCTAACCCTTGCATCTTGCATTGTTGCCTTAGCATATTAGGATTAGAATCCTCCAAACCTTGTAAACAATCAAAACTAACTCCTAGAACTTAACTTTAACACATCTAGTAACGAAGGTCTAACCCCTTTGGCTTCCCTAGGAGTAAGCCTAGACGGAAGACGTTTCGGTCAAAGTGACAACATGGATTGTGAACCTAGGCATTGTGCCTCCAAGGACACACTAAGTGAGCCGGACTTAGCTCACATTTGCAAGTGTGTATAAGGACGACAACACACTTGAAGTATTATTCAACATCAACTTCCTTAGTCAACTTCAATCCTCATGACCACACCTCTAGGTTTCTTGTAGACTTCTTCAAAGTGTCTTCCCGTGAGGGCCATGCTAAGAGCTACGCCATAAGGGGACCACTTTGGATACTTCTCCAAATACACCCATCACATATGTTGACATGAATGACAACCATTGCTTGTTGACATCAATGACAATCAACTATCCAACAACATCAATGACAACCAACTTTCCAATAATATCCCCCTTTGGCATTGATGGCAACATTCATATTCCACCTGTGACCAATGCTCGTGATATTTCTCTCCCTCTTTGACATCAATGGAAAAGGGTATACCCCTTAGGGGATGCTCCCCATGTCTTCCTGCTTCTGATATTTCTCTTTCTCCTCCTTTTACATCATGGGTAAAAGGGTAAATCCTCCTGTCGATATGTCTCCTCTAAACAATCTCTCTTTGATTGGATGCGCTCCCCCTATCTACATGCTTCTAATCTTTCTTTCATGATATATTTCTCTAACAATTCCTCTCTCTTGACTTATATGTTAGATGTTGTGTAGATCAATGCGGGATTTTTGTACATACTTCATTTCCTCTCTTTCGGTGCTCTTTGTCCATTGGTGCTTACTCTTGTAATTCATTGACATATATATAAATAATTAAAAGTTACTTGAATTCAAATCTTCATGGTTTGTCAAGTTCACATTAATGACCACATTGTTCAAAAATTCCCTTCTGAAGATATAGCTTCTGTTGATGGTTTTTCTTTCCCCGTCTTCTTGTTCCTTTCATTGCTTTCCTTCCCAATTCCACTTCTCCATTGATATTGATTCTACTGTTACTATTTTTTCGTCCACTATCATATATCTTGTTTGATTCATGTATTTTGCACTCTCTACTAAATATCTCATGACTCTTCTACTCTTCTGAATGCAATTCTGACCCATCTATTGATTACAACATATTTCAGCTTCTCAAATTGTCTTCTCAATTTTTCAAATCAGACTCTACATGCCTGCAACAATATGTATTGAATATGTCCCTATCTGAATGCATGTTTGGAATCATATATACAATGAATCTCTGTCTGAAAAGTGTACCAATGATATTATTTGTTACTATCAGCTGATACCTACATGGGAATGTGTTCTAGAAACTTCTCTTTAATCACAAGACATTTTTCACTTGTGTCATCATACCACTCTGAAACTGCCTGTCCAAAAACTGCAAATACTTCAGATTGCTCGAAAGATAGTTCTATGATCTATAGAGTTGTTGCTTGGACTCCCCACGTTCAATATTCATATTTATTATGATTCTCCAATCTGGATGGATTAGAAAGGTGGAGGAAGACACCCTAATGCAAAGTAATCTTTCTCTTCATAATCTTCCTAATTTTTGACATCTTCCTCTTTATCTGTAAATTCATCACGATCTTGTGCTGCTGCAAATCCTGAGAGTATGACTTCTTGGTGTTCTTCCTTCATTTGTTCTTCCCTTACATATTCTTTCTTTCTTTTCCAAATATTCTTATATATGATATCAATGTTCTCTTTCATAGAAGTATCCATCATACTTCTACAATCAGGAGCTCTGTGTCCATAGTTGTGGAATTTGTAACATTCAATATTGTGTGGAGCCATATAATCATTTCTTCCATATGCCCTGCAATATACATATTTATGTTCAAAGTTAGTACAAGTAAAACATTGACCATAAAATAAACTTTCATACCTGGGAGTGAATGATCTTCTTTGTGTTGTGGTTCTTCTGAACTCATGCCTTGGATGATCACGATCTTCTCTTCTATTGTTTCCTTCATAATGCTTGAAACTTATTTGATACCTAAAAGTGGAAGGTCTTCTTTGATATATATCTCTTTTGTAATCCTCTTATTGAGTCTTCTTCATTTCCATAATGTTTTCCTTTGAGGGATTTCATTCTTCATTCTTGATAGTGACTTTGATAACTTTTGCATAACTCTTAGTAGTCTCTTCATTCTTCCTTTCTAGTAACTTGTAACTCTTCCCTTCAACTTTATTTTCTGATGATGTAGAGCTTTCTCTCTCTTAAATTTTCTTGTTGAGCTTGACAAATTTTATTCTTAATGTGATAACTTCTTCTTCAAGCTTCTCACAATATTCTTCTTTCTTCATCATCTAGATCTTCATGACTTATTCCTTTATCTTTGCTTCTTCAAGTTGGGCCTTCAAAGAAATGATTTATTCTTCAAGTATTCTTTCTTGTTGACCAAATTTTGCTTCAAGCTTGTTTAATTCCTCATATCTTTCCTTAAGATGATTTGTAAAAATTTCTTCTCTCTTCTCTACTTCCTGTTTGTGTGATACTACTTTGACTTCCAAAAATTGCTTCTCTTTCAACTGATCCTTGAGAGTTTCTTCAATCATTTTGGCTTTGTCTAGTTGAGCTCTTAGATTCATGACAACCTACCTGATTTCTCCAGTACCTTCCTTTAACGTTCTCAATTCTTCCTTGAGTAACTTGTTTTCCCTCCATTATTTTCTTAGCTCACTCAAAGCACTGATTAATTCAACCTCAAAATCCATTATGCCTTCTTCACAATCTTCTTCTTCTGAATATGTCTGACACGATGAGCATATTTCTTCTCATTTTGTCACTGTATATTGTTTGTTTTGATTAGTATGATATGGTTCTGTGATAGAATGGGATTCCTTAAAGTATAGATTATGTAGCTTATCCCAAAGTTATTTGGATGATGAGAACTATCCCACTTTGTCTTTAGCCGAATCACATAATCCTTCCAAGATGAAATACATTGCCATTTTTTTGTTTCTCCTCAGATCCTTCTTGGATATAGTCTTCGATTTCTTTGAACCACTGTATCCTGTAACAACTGATTTCCAAACATCAAACCCCCGTGCTTGTAAAAAAAAAATCATCATGTTTCTCCATATCTCATAGCTTAGACCATTCTTACCATTAAACCACAGTGTTCCATTAGCTCTGTTCTATTAGCCATGATATACATGATCTACCTTCCAATGGTTAGACTGATTTCTTGAAGGACCTTCTCTGATACCAATTGTTGGAATACTAACAGGGGGCGGGTGAATCAATATGAGCACTTTTTGCCACTTTCAATCACAGTATATATAAACTTCAACTTTATAAACAATATTCAATATTTATCACTTATGCATTCAATATATCATTGCATCATAAACAATATCATTCATCAGTGCATAATAAAGAACCACAGATACACAATACACCAAAATTTACGTGGAAACCCAAACAGGAGAAAACCACCGAATGATTTCTTATATATATCAATAATACATTCATAGGAAGAACCAACTTCCAAATTCTCCAGCACCAATTGGAAGGAGGAACCAACCCCATGATTTACAGTAACCAACATAAAGGAAGATACAACTCCCTAAATTCTCCAGCACCAACCGAAAGGAGGCTACGACCCTTTGATTTATAGGCACCAAACTGAAGGAAGCTCCAACTTCCTGAGTTCTCTGGTACCATTCTAAAGGAGGCTATGACTCCCTAATTTGTAGGCACCAACCTGAAGGAAGATACAACTCTTTGAATTCTTCGACACCAACCAAAAGGAGGCCAGAACCCCCTTTCCTTGCCTCATCCTGCCACCCTGAATTATAAGTGCAGACTCAAACTATCACTACCACTAATCAACCTATAACTTCCACTATCATCAACCAACCTGACACTGTCACTGTTACATCAACCTGCCACTGTCACTGTCACATTAACCAATCACTTTCACTCTATCACATCAACCTACTCTTGATGATCAACCAATCATCCAACCTATCACTATCTCTGTCATCGTCAATGTCTATGTCACTGATATACCATCAACAACCAACTATAACCAGATCCACTCACATGGATACCAAAAACATCACCAAATCATGTACATCAACCATGAACATAAACCATCAACCATGTACAATACCATGTACATCAACCATCAACCATGTACAATAACATGTACATCAATCGCATACCATGTATCCAAGATGTGTCAATGTATCAACAATATGACTCAAGCATGCATCATAACAACCAAGATCATATATCAAGTATATGCCTCCAATATATGCCAATATCACTAAGATGTGACTATAATAATGAACCATAACATCCATAAACTAAATACAAAGAGTGTGTATCAAGAAGGTATCAATATTACCAAGATATGAACTTCAACCATATGAAACCATGCACCAAAAATGGCCTCCAAGACATGCCTTGAGCATGTTCCATATCATCCATGAAACAAGCCTCAAACTAACACATAAAAGACATACCTTTGCTCAAACTTCACTACCAAAACTTCGCGGCCAAAACTTTTCTACCAAAATTTCATAGCCAAACCTTTGTTACCAAAAGTTTTGGCTACCAAAACTTCGCAACCAAAACTTTGTGGCCAAAAATTCTCTACCAAAATTTTACTACCAAAAATTCACTACCAAAACTTTGCTACTTCATAAATGCTACAAAAATATTTACCAAAAGATCACTTGAAAGAGAGATAATCATTGAACTTGTGTGTCCTTATGAGTGAATTCTTGTGGTGTATTTATACTTTTACAAAGTAACTTCTTTCCTTAATTCTAGGATCAAACTTTACTTTCTTGTTACAACCACTTTACCCTTTAATTAAGACTTGTAACAGTTTGGGGTCTTCTTAACCATTCTTTGGGGCTTCCAACTTCTAAAGGGAATAACTCCTCAATCACGAGGAACCACGTGGCATACCACCTACCATTGGAAATGGCATGGCAAGGACTATCCATCTATGAGGGTTTTGTATACACTTCAAGTATTCTTCAACCTAAAAATTCTTTATTCAACTTCGTGCCTCATGACCACACCTTTGGGTCTCTTTTAGACTTCTTCAAAGTATTTTCCCATAATGGCCATGCTTAGAGCTATGCCATAAGGGGACCACTTTGGAGAATTCTCCAAATACACCCATCACAATTGTTGACATTAATGACAATAAACTGTCCAACAACATCAATGACAACCAATTGTCTAACACGTACAAGTGTTATGAGGGTAAAGTCTAGGACACTATATTTTTATTTCCATAAATGGGAAGTGTGGAGGAAACATCGAGAGCATAGAGTAGCAATGTAGACTCATGTTATGCACAATAGATAATAGGCTCAAATTTGTAGTTGGAAGCATTCATAATGAAGGAAAAGAAATTCAAAGTTTTCATGGAAACTCATAATCAAAGGTGGTTATTAAAAAAAAATCAATCGAGAACTATGTGTTGGTGTCACAGGTGCCTTTTGCGGGGAGGAAGGTTAGTTTTAATTAAATTTGTTTTGGAAAGTATAACCATTTATTGGGTTTCCATTGCATATCTTCTAAAGAGTCTCAAAGAAATGTTATAGCTTCCTTTGTACTCGTCGAAGGGAAGAGGAAGGAATTCCTTGTTAATCCCTAGACAAATCCCCATGTTATGTATAAAACTCGTTACTAAGCCCTAGATATTGAATTATTATATATCTCGTGTTATATGTGTAGGTTGGCTAGAATCCTTTGTTGCAACCTTTCATTATAATTTACCCTTTGTATCATATATATAAAGGAGACCTAGTCTGAGGATCATTATATCTCATCTTGTACATTCGATATATTGTAAAAGGAGGTTTCCCCCTTGAAGTGGACTATATTTATTGACTTTTATCATTTTTAAGGCATTGGATCATATTATATGTGACCAAATTTCCAGATTTTGAATCATTATAATCTGTGAGATATGTCTCATGGAAGTTGGGATTGTTTACTAATCCTAAAATTAGTCTTAAACAAGAAATTTTGGTATTTTTGTTATAACTTCTTATCAATGAAGGTTTAGACTATGAAATTTTCAGGAGTTTAAGGAGTTGTATCAAAGTACTATAGGATGAAATTTCAGACTCATAAGGGTTCAAATTCCAAATATATATCAAGACAGAGGTCAACGATTCAAACATACTCCAAATTAAGGGTTGAAAGGAACGTAACTTATAATTGGCATAACTTTTGATTGGAAGATTTATTTTCGATGATTCAAAATTTGTGATAAAGAGGAAAAATGGGAGAATTTTTTTTTCTCACATGGCTCCAAAGGTTCTTCCAAAATTCATTTCACCGATTAAACCCTCGAGAGCTCAACTACGACTCAATAAGAAAAAGAGGATTTTTTACCAAATTAGAAAGGTGGAAAAGAAGATGGATGACGTGGAAAAGAAGATGGAAAAAAATAGGAAAGATATGGAAAAGAAGATGGATGAAAATAGAAATGAGATGGAAAGTAATATGCAAAAGAACATGTCAAAATTGCAAAATTCCATGTCTTCCATGATCTTGCATGCTCTAGATGAGAGACTCCCTAAAGGAGATATGGAGATCCAAAGACATCATGAAAATAAGGAGAAAAATGGTGTTGAGACTCAATCACGTATGGGGAGTATTTTATATTCATTAGGGACTAAAAATACTAAATTTTAGAATCATTCATTAATTCAAGTTCCACATCATCAAGGTTTCAATGCAACATCGAGGATCTACTTCATTCCAAATATCTATACGAGGAAGTTTGATGGTAAAGATCCTATAACATGGATATTCCATATGGAGAAATTCTTTGATCTAAACCAAACACCAAGATTAAAAAAGGTATGTATTGCATCCTCGTATTTAGGAAATGATCAATTTGTGTGGTATCAATGGATTTGTGAAAGAACGACCTTTAGGCCTCAGTTTTGTTGATGTTTTTCTTTGTTTTTGGGTAGTTTATTTTCTATGGAGGGTTTAACCTAGAGGAAGGTGGCAGTTGCAGGTATTGAGGGCTTCCACATCCCATGAGAACATTTTTGCAAGTCCTAGAAAGGGATCCCCTAGCAGAGGAGGTGGCTTGGCCTAGTGATGTAAGGAAACGATGGCAAGGAGAGGGCTCATCTCAACAAAGAGGACAACGAATGAGATTTAGGGACCCCTTGGGAAAGGAAAAAGGAAATTGTAGGTTCCCTAAGAGGATTGTCCTGCTAAAGGGAAGAAGCCACAGGTTCCTAAGTGTCTCTAACTAAGAATAAAAGTCTGCTACAGTACCTAGGAGCCTCTAAAAACAAGAGGAGGGGGTTGGTAATAGTTGGTACAATAACTATAGGAATAGAGTTGCACGAGGATTGTTGTGATGGATGCATAAGGGCTGTTATAGGTAAGTAATGACATTTTTGGGATAGCCCCAAAGAGGTTTTTACAACATACTAGGAAGGTTGTAACAATAGTCTTGTTTAGTATCCCTGGGACATCCTTGAGGGACTGTTATGTAGCCAGTTACGCTGCAGGAATAGGGCTGAGTCAACAAAGTCTTTGGAGTGAATTTTGGACAACTTGGAGGGAATATTGAGGGTAGACTCTGAGGTCTATTATGAAGGACTAGTACAAAAAATTGAGAGTTGTAACAAAATTCCCTCTAAGTGGCCTTTTGGACAATTTTTGAGGACTTCCACAATCAATTGAGTTGACCAGGTTTTGGCACAGAAACCCAGGAGGGTTTCACCTGTGCCTTGTAAGTGAATTTTGTAAGCGTTGTTGGCATTTTTTTTTTAAATAATTGGGTCATTTTCCATAGTATGGGAGCCCATTGGTTCTTGGTTTAAGAACATTTGATTTCTGCATTAAATTCTTGTGCACCTATGTATGATCTAATTGCTAGATTTATATTCCACTATGATAAATGGTTACGGATCTCAATGTGTTTATTCTTACAATTTGTTAGCACTCTATAAATTTGGTCGCCTGATAAAACAAACGATAGAGGTAATCTATAAACCGAATTTAGAGTTGGGTACTATCCTGCTCAGCTCAGAGAGGGCTCTCTCCTGTCACTTTTTCTTTAATAGATAATTTTTCTTTAACAAATCAAAGGCTAGGTTTTGTTGTTTTGAAGGGTTTTTTTATAAATGTGTTGGCAAGGAAGGGGAGGGACACTTAGGGCTATGGATTCAAACTTATGAAATGAATGGAAGCACTAACTGGTTGGTAGAACTCTCTAGAGGATAAAGGCTAAATGAGGTGATAAATCTGAGTTGTAAATTGTAAATTTGCAAAGTGTAAGAAGAAAGGAAAAACATATAATTGTAACAAAGAATTAAATAAATGAATTCTGACATTAGTTAGGAAGAACTTAAAACAATTTAAATTGCTTAAGACAAGAGCATCACAAGATGAATTATGGGCCTTTAACTATCCAATTTAAATAGAAGATAGTGAAAATGGAATTCAAGCATACAGAAAATACATACAAAGAGAGGAGACAAAAATCAGATCACCACCATTAGAATCTGTTCATGGAAACTTCAAGACTTCTGCATGTGTATTATATTCAGCTTCAGAAAATTAAATTCAAGTTCTGAATAGATAGAAATCATGCCCTTGCACTTCTGCCAATCCTTAATACATTTGAAACTCCTAATATTTATACAAGATGAGTTCCTTCTGTTTGAAACTGATTACAATGATTGAAATGAAACGTTTCAGTTTTTGAAACTGATTACAATGATTACAAATGAGAGTTTCGGTTTGAAACCGATTACAATAATTAGCAAGAAAACGTTTCATGATCCAAATTTTGATTCCTCTGACGCTTTAGTCCCGTTCTTTGCCACTTGTTATGATCTGGTCTTCCAACCGATCTTCCATCTTCAGTGACATTTGGACATCATATAATGGACCCTAGAAAATTACACTTTGTCTTACCCAATCGTATTATCTACTTCCATTGCAAGTCAGAAGGGATATCACAATCTATCATTTCTTTGATCAGGATCTCCAAGTCAATGCAGGAAGCATATGACATGACTGGTATTCCAATTTTGATTTCTTTGAACTGATTCAAAATATCAAAGTTTGTAATCAGATGCTCAACCATTGTAGATCCTTTCATATTTTCCTCCAGGGCCTCAAACTTGGAGTGATCCATTCTACACTGAGTGAGGTGAGCATTGTATTCTTCCCAATCATGCAATTTTCCCATGCCATCCCAAAATGGTGGGAGGCCTATGATAAACAATTCTTCAAAAAAATATTTGAACTCTTTCACACTTTTCTCCATCCGTGTTTCCTTGGTCTGGACTGATTTCAACGGGTTATGTTTAGCAATAACCCTCCTAGCCTAGATAATCAATGTAGTTCTGTCTTTAACTCCAATAGTCTAAAGTTTTACAGTAGGAATGGAGTTGAGTAGATTTATGGAATTTTGTGCCCATTCTGATGGCTTCTTTGTTAAGGTTTCATTTACAACAGTGCACCTGCTCCTGGCTGTGATGGTTATGTTGTCTTTATCATTGATGAAATTCAAATACACTATGAACTTGGAAGCTTCAAAAACTATAGAATCCCAGATGATATGCTTGCCCCCCTGCAATAGGCCTTTGCCTCTTAATCTCATCTTCAACTTGTCCATCCTTTCCTGCAGGAATTCATTCTCCTTTTGAAATTGAGCCATTCTTTCATCCTTTGCTTGCATCTCCTGCTTCAATTTCTCTATCCTCCCTTTTATCCCTTTGATTTCTCCATCTTTCAGGCTAAATTGTGACATAGCCTGGAAAAGTCCTTCAGTGTTTGGACCAGTTTCTACAGCAAGAGGTACAACTACAACCCTGTTTAGCAATTCTTTTTGCGCTTGTGACCACCTCACCCTTTCTCATTCTAGCTACAACACCTTAGCCTTGTAATCCAATGCCTCTTGACGAAGTGTTTCATTTTCCTGTTCTAGAGCAACCAATTCTATTGTTTGTGGATTCTCTGTAGTAGACATTTTAAATTTCTTCTTCAATCTTTGACTCAATTTGTATTTTTAATCCAATGAGGATTTCACCCCTTGAGGGCCTTCAGATTCCAACCTCTTGACCTGAGTCTACCAAGATCTGCTAGATGTTTTTTCTTTCCTTAACTTCCCTTATAATTTCATTGCATAAGATGACAACTTCGAATTCTTCAAGATTAAATTCAGGTAATCAGAATACAACATATCACCAGTATTCCTATGGAATTTGACTTTGTCTGGAGCACTGATGTTGTTATACGTTATCTTTATCTCAAATACTTTGTCTTCATTTGTAACTACAATCTTAAAGGTCCTCTTCTCGACATCCCTTACTATAAACAGAAAAGATTTATTCTGAGAAATATTTTCCACTTCAAGGACTAAATATCTCATCTCACCCAGAGCTATGTTTTCCTTCTCAGCATAATGTGTTGCCAAATCTTCTTTAGATTGATAATTTTCCCCAGATGTTTTATCAAACACGTGTTTTTTTCTGCTAAAATTTCTTGAGCTTCCTTCACTTTGGAGTTTGCTTTACTTTTCAACCTCTACAGTGCTAGTACCACTCTCCACCATATTCAGATTTACTTGTTCTTTAGGATCTTCATCTTCTAAGTCCACTATCTGTGGGGACTGTGTAATCTTTATCTTCTTAGGAGCAGTCTGTTGATCATTGGTTCCCATGGCCTCTGAACTGCTTCTCTTGTTGTAAACACTTATCTTAGGAAATTTGACTATCAGTTTCTGAGAACCTTGTTGTGTTTGACTTCGTTGCAGGGTTACCTCCACTTGTTGTGTTTGATTTGGTTGCTAGATTGCTTCCATATCAGCATAGACTTATAGGTTTTCCAATTTATCAAAACCCTCAACATGTTCATGCTCATAAGGGGAATTTTTGCTCATTAATATTCTCTTGGATATGATTTGGTGTGGATCATATCTTCTCCCCTGTAGCTGTGCAAAACCAAACTCTTTGATATTTGCTTGAATTTGAGATAAACAAGATATGGATTTGATAATGAAAGGGACAATGATAAAAAGGGAACTTGAGGTTGGAGACTTTGTGCAACTTCAGGAAATGATATGTATCATATATAATTCTTTTCCCAAGGTAATAATTTGAGGAAAAGACTCTGGGAGTCAGAAAAATTGGCAATATTTCCTAATGAATTTGAGGGAAAAGACTTTGGGGTTCAGAAAAAATAGGCAATAGATAGGGGGATTCATAACAACCATAAATCCAGATTACTATTGAGTGCATTAATATTACCAAATCCCCCACTCTGTTCTCTGAATTTGGTTGTAGATAACTCCTCATGTCATCCAAAACCTAGGCAGGTTGGTGTTGAAAATCAAACTATAAACTCTGGACATGACTTTGTTGATGAATACGAGCATTACATGTGTCAACAATACTACTAGAAAGTGCCTCTAAACATTTACCAATCATGTGTCATCAATACTACTAGCAAGTGCCTTTAACAATGCACCAAAAATGTACCAATCATGTATCAACAAGTCAAACTATGACTCATCAAGATGTACCAACATCACCATACCATACACCTCATGTATGTGCCAACTCATCAACTATATGTTCCAACATGTATCTCAACCATATACCAAAGACATATACCAATATAACCAACAAAATTCCTCTATCAATACATCACACAATCCATGATCCAAATACCATAAACCCTTACATCAAACCATGTGTCAAAACCTCACTTTTATGTAGCCTCAAGTGTGTACCAATCATATATCAAGACCACTAACAAAAGCCTCTCACAATGTACCATAAGATATACCAATAGAACTCACACATGTACCAGCCATATACTACAACAGATCTACCTCAAACTAACCAACAACTTCACTAGCACTTCACAACCAAAAAACCTCAATCATGTACCAAGAAATACTAGCTATATCTAAACAATTGAACCAACACGATATACCAATGAATAATATCAAATATACCATCACTGTACTTCTATAGATCTGACTTATAAAATAGGTTCCATACAACCAATACCCTCTCTAGGGAAAATCCTCAAACCCTCATAACCATATCTCATGTAGACAACAACATCCAACTACACATAACAATATGACATACCTTTTAAATATATAGGTAGATCTGTTGTACCTGATCATTGTGGACCTTCCTGGGGTCTTGTTGTAGACTCTGAGTATCTGGTTCCTTCAACAACTCAAGATTTCATGGATTTTCCCTCATGTATGTTCCCTATTATACTGTTATCCCTCATATGCACACACCCTATTATATTTTTATCATGCGTATGTATCCACCCTATTACACTATTAGCCCATGTACATCTCAGAAACTAGGTTTTTTTAGTATTTCTGAAACTCCAAAACTTTCTCCATCAACCCTTCATGCTACCTAAGACTTGCGCAACTTCAAATGTATCAATGAGTACCTACAATAAACCTTACACAATAATATATATTCAATGTTCTCAATAGGTGCTAATAGGAGAGCCTTTCTCTCTTATCTATACTTCCATATAGCTTCTTCAAGGGGTTATCTTCTAACCAACTTAAACCAATTTCCTTCTTTTAGGGAACCCACTTCTAACCAATTTTCCACTTATAACTACCTTATCCAAAAATAACAAGATATCCACATCTAGTTACAACTAAATTTATTATTTAAATAATTTCTCTTGCAACCAATTTGACTTATCCATAAATAGTAAACTCACCACTTCTTGTTGCAACCACTTTATTATTTAAATAATTTCTCTTTGCAACCACTTTGACTACTTTATTATTTAAATAATTTCTCTTTACTCACAACCTCTTGTTGCAACTAATTTATTTTTAATTATTTTCTTAACGAAACAACCATACCCATGATTAACTCCTAGTTACCATCAATTTGACTAGTACACTTCTTCTAAGAGCTTCTATAATAATTGACTTCTTTGACCTTCTAGGGGCTTCTAGATAACTCACGAGGGTTCTCCAATTTCACATGGCCATAACTCATTAACCGTGAAGAGTTATGTGACATTCCACATATCATCAGAAATGGAATTTCATGTACTATCCATGCCTTTATACCTAAAACAAAATTGATTCCCTTACCCATACCTTTGTGCTACCAAAATTCTCTACCGGAATTCTCTAGGGGTTGACATCAATCACTAAGGGTTGACATCAATCTACAAAACCACTCTCTATTGGGCAAAGGCCCATTTTGGGGAAAATGCCATTTTTGGAGAGAAAAACACAAAGAGGAAGAATAGACAGTTGGAAGGAAAAGCAGGACATGCGAGGCGTGCATGCAAGGGAGACCTAACTACATTAGGCTTAGGGTTTTTTCAAGATATTGTAATGGCTGATAAGCCAAGAATATGTATAAGTAGTACTTAGGAGGTCTAGGAGAGGGACTGGCTGAGAGAGACATAGAGAAGAATGAGAAAGGCTAGAACTGCAACAATTTTGTAAGTTGGTGAGCTAGAGAAGAGTTGAGAAACTCAATCCCGAGGGTTAGATCGCGGGATGAGGATCCTGGTGCGATCTAGTCAGCCTCACATGGATCAAGAATCTTGTTGAGATTGTAAGATCCAAGACTCTAAACACACGCAACACTATATATTGTTGAGACATAATAAAAGAGCTTGAGAGCTAAATCTTTGTGGACGTAGCCCAGGAGGGGGTGAACCATGGAAAAACTTGTGTTATATGATTGAATGTTATGCATCTCCATTGTTGTTAATGATTAAATGCTTGATAAATGAATGAAAGAACTAGCTAGATATGATATTTTACATGCATGAGTAAGAGTGACTGATTAATTAAGATGTTAGACTAAATAAATGAAGACCACAAGGTACAATTACATATCCCCACTTATTCCTAAGCTGCAAGCATCTGAGTGTTGCATCCACCCATAGAACTATCTCGGGTGAGACTGCTTAATGCACCCTGTGTACTGCGCTTCCTTCTGGTTTACCAGGAGGGCCGATAGTTTTAGAGGGATTTTGTTGGAAGCTTGTTAAGTCTGAACCTGGGTCAACTTATGACAATAAGTTAAGATCAAATTCGATAAAGTAGTTAAAACCAACAAACAGTTTCGTTGTCGGTTGGAATAGAATGGGATTGAGGGATTGAGATCCTTTGAAGAAGCGTAAAAATAATATCAGATCTGGCCAAAAAAACATTAAAAGAATGAGAATATAAAAGGGGATGTTGAGACCACAGAACCCAATGAAGGAAGAAATTGAAATTTGGTTGAAAACAAAGGATTTGGAGTTTGCACAGAAAGATAATAGAAACCCAAAGTTAACACCACGCAAATACTCGGATAAGTACGTATTCAACGATTTGCATGGAGTATTTTTTTGTGATTTCTCGCATGTGTTGCAGGAGTGGATATTGAGGTTGAAATACAAACACCCTACAAATCAGATCACACAGCAAGAGTGGAATCATACGGAGATCACACACTTACAACAAGTTGACAATAAATTTACGCGCACAGTAGATTTCTGGTTAGACAACATTGTTGCAGGATTTATCATAGAATTTGTAGTAGATACTACAAAGTCTTACAATGCAACAGATAAAGAGTTCCTTAAAGGACCTCAAGGAAGGTATATCAGATCGTTGTATACTTCCATTAAGATATTACTATATAAAAAAGGTGTAATGATAATGGCCTCAGATAACTAAACTTCCATGTGTGCATGGGGGAAGGGGGGAAGCACTGACAAGAGACGAAGAAATTGGGGAAGAAATGACTGGGAAGGAAAACAAATCATGGATGAAGACACTAAACTTTCATAGTTATCCATGACGCTAAGAGACTGCACACTGGATTGGTACATGAGCTTAGGTCCAAACAGTCCTCTAGGGACAACCAGAACAATTGTGGATATCAAGAAGCTATTGATAAATGAATTCCAGAAGCCTAGCTCAAAGGATCAATACATGAATGAGATGATAGAGATTAGACAGAAACCAGGAGAATCTTTGTGGGAGATTGACCAGAGATTCAAATGATTGACGAGAAAGCTAAAATATGTCATGATAGACATGCAACATAGGAATATGTTTGTCAATTCCCTGCTACCACACTTGAAGTACCCTTTGAGACAGAAGAAGTTTCAAACTCAGGAAGAGGCTCTACAAGAATCCCTACAACTAGAAGATAACCAATATCAGAAGACAAATATAGCCATAGAGGAGTTGAAGGAGGATCTGAAGAACTTAAAATTTCAACTAAACCAAAATAGGGGTAAGGACAAAAGATAATTTGTTTGGTGTACCACATGTAGGACATAAGGACATCATAAGAATGGATTCCCAACATTCACTCAATACATGGAAAAAAGACTGCCAAACCCTTTTCCAGTAGGAGGATGATGGTGCAAGACATGTAAGACACAGGAGCATGATCCATATCACTATCCAATGATGTAGAAATACCAGACAGTTCCTAAAAGTTCATATTGCAAATTTTGCAAGTCAGTAGGCCATGATGAAAAAGATTGCAGGACAATGGAGTTGATGAGGGAACAAACATCAGATACTTCTAGGGTGCAGACAGAGATGATGATAGGGCATGTTGCATCACAATTCAACCAAGTACCAGCCCCATATAAAATTGTGCCACAATAATTTAACATTGTGCAGCTGCAGTACAATATCGTGCAACCATAGTATAATCCCACATAGTATAACCAGGAATCTTAGTACAACACACTGCAAGGAGATCAAGCTAGCTACAAAGGTGGAGGACGAGGAAGAGGAGGCTTTGCAAGAGGGAGAGGACTAGTGGTATGTCATAATTGTCAACAACTAGGACATTATGCAAGAGAGTGTCCACTTCCACCCGTGACATGTATGCATTGTCTTGCATCAGATCATGAAACAAAACATTGTTCAACACTATTGGGGAAGATCCAGGAAAAGAGAAATCAGAAAAATCAGAATGTTCAGCAGATTTCTATAGAAGCAAGGGAGGATGGAAGAAATATCAACATAGTTACGTGCGTAGGATCTAAGACATGAAATGACACAACACAACACCAATGGATGAAGAAGAATTCTGAACCACAGAAGCAGTTTGATGTGCAGAACAAAAAAGGGATATTCAAGAAAGCGAGACAAGAATTCTTGAATCTAGACATTGCATCTACATCAACTGTGCAACATACTCAGGATGGACCAATGTACAAGATGCCTTCATCACTGGATCATACTAATGAAGCACAACCTCTAGGACAAGTAAGTACCATAGAGGCCTTTTTGCAATCCCGTGTTAAGCTATTAAATGACCAATCATCTATTAAAAATTTTCAAAATATGCTAGAAAGATGTAACTTAGAGGTAGAGGGGAAATTAGAACAGAAAACAGTCAATCGCCTGCATACAAGAAGGAGGACAAGTAGGGAATTCAGATTAAATGCTAACATTGGAGATTTCAATATGAGGGACATCATACTGGATTTAGGCTATGAGGTGAAAGTGTTACCCAAGAAGACATGGCAATGTATGGGAGAGCCCACATTAGGATATTCACTTGTTCAGCTGAAACTAGGAAATCAACATAGAGTTCTACCAATTGGAAGGTTAAAGGGTGTGACAATAGATCTGGATGGAGTGTGCACCAAGGCATACTTTGAAGTAATAGAAATAGTGGATGGACCAACACCTTATCCAACACTGCTTGGACTGTATTGGGCATTCGAAAAGCAGGCCAGAATCAGTTTGAAGACAAGAAATATGAAATTCAATTCAGGAGATTATAGAGTCAATGAACCATTAGACCCATCATAAGGAGAAAGGTTTGTAGAACCCACTTGTTTAGACTTGGAGGAAATTAACCAATTGTACAGAACCATCGTGCAAGAACAAGACTATGCGAATCCAAATATAGATGAGGTACTCAGTTGGAAAAATATCACGTCATGTGCGTCAGACTCAGATACAAGGTTGGAAAATTGGCAATAGAGATTACATGAAGTCTCCATAAGAAGATGCACAATAATAGACTGCAAAGTACGATGGGTAGGTACAAAGATAAGAGAACCTCCTATATTTCACGGGGTGAATGACTTAGAAGAATTCCTAACAAGATATGAAGATGAAGTGTTACCAAATCAGAGGCTCTTAGCTCTGGACATAGAACTCAAGGAAACACCTGCAAGATGGTGGGGTGCGCACAAAGAGACCATTAGGGACTGGTACCAATGCAAATGATTACTGCACATTAGGTTTGGCACAGATCAGAAGAGAAGAATGATGCAGAGATATGATGGACAAGGGTCACCTTTCGAACACTTGGAGAAGTGCAGAACATTATGGACGATGACACCACCAGAGGAATGGCCTCTTCATTTTATTCATACACTAGAAGGAATCCCAGAAAACTAGTATGTAGATTAAGAACTGCGTAGAGGAACTACAGAATGGACAGTGTTACAATAGAACTTTACAGTCACTTTCTTATTTGAACATGATAACCCCAACATAGATTCAACACTCAAACAAATCATAGGGGTGATATTCATTAAGGAACCATAAGTTGAACTTATGATAAAAGATGAACAACAAAACAGACATACAGTGAAAGAACTAATGCCATGATACCATGTGCAGGAAGAACCCCTATAAGAAGAGGACCTGTGAAACATTCAGATAACAGAAATTGAAGTTGAAAGAGAGGTGGAAGGCTCAACTCTAGAATCAGAAGTGTTTACTGCATCGATCAAGGTGAAGAAAGTTAACATTGGAACAACTGAGAATCCCAAAATGGCCAGCATTAGAGACTATTGGGATGAGTAAACAGTAGAAATCATAACAGAGTTACTGCATGAGTACAATGACATGTTCCCAACAACCTTTACAGAAATGAAAGGCATAGGAGAGCTAGGAGAGATGAATATACCTCTCAAATATGAGTCTATATTAGTCAAACAATGATCGTATAGACTAAACCCAATATATAAGCAGAAAGTAAAATAAAAAATTGACAGAATGTTGGAGGTTGGAATCATAGAACCAGTGGAGGAATCTGAATGGGTCAGCCTTATGGTAGTTCAGGAGAATAAACATGGAGGGATAAGGATATGTGTCGACATGAGGAAGCTGAATGATTCTTTCCTTCATGACCCTTTCCCTACCCCTTTCACATATGAGGTATTAGATAATGTAGGAGGCGAGGAAGCATACTCATTCACAGATGGATTCTCAGGTTACCATCAAATCAAGATAGCTCCAGAATATAGGTACAATACCACTTTTTCCATAGAATGGAGATCCTACCAGTACATAGTCATGCCTTTTGGGCTGAAGAATGCACCAACTATATTCTCAAGAGTAGTCATAGTTTTGTTTAAAGAATTCATCCATCAATTTTTAGAAGTATACCTGGATGATTGGACAATATACAATCTATTGAAGGACCATGTAGAGGTTTTAAGGATGATATTAGAAATATGCAGGTAGTGTTGGATATCACTAAATATCAAGTAGTGCATCTTTGGGACACCTTTTGGGATACTATTGGGCTATATAGTGTGCAAACAAGGTTTGCTAGTAGATCCTGCCAAGGTTGTAGTGATTGTTAATCTACCACCACCAAAATCAGTACGTCAGTTGAGAGCAACATTGGGACACACAAGATACTACAAGAAATTCATAAAAGGGTATGCGTAGATCACTGCACCAATGGAGAAACTATTGAGGAAAGATAGTAAATTTCAGTGGAATGAGGACTTTCAACAAGGATTGGACACTCTAAAAGAGAAGATGGTAACATCACCAATACTACTATTCCTAGATTGGGAAAAGAAATTTCACGTGCATGTAGATGCATCAACTATAGGACTTGGAGCTATTCTGGTGCATCTAGGGATAGGGGAATTGGACCATCCTATAGTATTTGCTAGCAAAAAACTGCCAAAGTCAGAGAAAAATTACAATACCACAAAAAGAGAAGGCCTAGCTATGGTTTATGCAATCCATAAGTTCAGACATTACTTACTAGGAAAACATTTCAAGATGTTTACAAATCATTCAGTTGTTAAATACCTAGTCAATAAGCCAGTGTCGGGGGGGAGAATTTGTATATGGTTACTGTTGTTCCAGGAATTTGACTTTGAAGTAATAGTCAAACCAGGGAAGTTGAATGCAGGACCTGATCACCTATCAAGGATCACTAATGGAGAGGAACTTACGAACTTAGAGGAAAACTTCCTTGATGCACATTTATTTTTAGTCCAAGTAGTTGATGAATATTTTGCTGACATCATTCAATACTTGAGTACAGGGACAGGGCCAAAAGAATTCAACACTGTACAGAAGAAAAATCCGGTAGTCTGAGCTGCGAATTATCAATTGATTGTAGGAAACTTATACAAGATGGGTGTAGATAACATCTTGAGAGGATGTGTACTAGAGAATGAAAGACCTAGGATCTTAGCAGAGGCTCATGAGGGAATAACAGGAGGACATTATGCAGGAAAATCTACCGCGCAGAAGGTATTGCGTGCAGAACTATGGTGGCCGACCATTCACAGAGATGAAAATGACTACTTCCAGAGATGTTATGTATGTCATAGGGTTGGTAAACCTAATAGACAGGATGAGATGACCCTAATACCACAAGTAATCTTGCAGGTATTTGAAAAATGGGAAATATACTTTGTAGGACCAATTAACCCACTAGAAAAGAGTTTAGGAGCAAGGTATATCATTATTGCGACAAAGTATCTAACGAGATGGGTAGAAGCAACACCAATAAAAGATTGCAACGCAAAGACATCGACACACTTCCTATTTGAGAAAGTGATGGCTAGATTTGGATGCCCAAGGATTCTGATGAGTGGCCAAGGCACTCACTTCATTAACAATACTATTAGGGCTATGACCGAGGAGTTTGAAGTCTATCATCAAAAGAGTACACCATATCACCCTCAAGAAAATGGAATAATGAAAGCCTTTAATAATATCCTAGAGAATTCATTGACAAGTATCTGCAACGACAACAAGGATGATTGGGACTTGAAGATACCAACAATATTATGGGAATACAGGACTACATGAAAAAAGTTGATAGGGAAGATACCATTCAGGTTGGTGTATGGACAAGAAGTAGTGGTGCCATTAGAGTTCTTAGTACCTAGTCTGCATGTAGAAACAATCACCAACATGAAAGAACAAGGCACAATCAAAGAAAGACTAAGTCAACTGTTGGAGATGGGTTAATATAGAATCCTAGAAGGATTTCACCAAGAAGTACAAAAAGAAAGGGACAAAGATTGGCATGACAGACTTATCAAAAGGAAGAGTTTCATGGAAGGAGACCTAGTCTTGGTATATGAAAATAAATTTCTTCAGCACCTAGGAAAGTTCAAAATGCATTGGTTGTGGCCATACAAAGTAAAGACTATCACATATGGGGGAGCTATACAATTGAAAGACTTAGGAGGTACATAAATCAGAGGAATGATCAATGGGAGTCGAGTAAAAATATATAGGGATAGTCGACCTCCTAACACTTAGAAAGTTACCATGCAATAAAGAGAGATGAAAAAAAAGAGAATAATTCAGTGCACACAGAGAACCTCAACAAAATAGGACTGGGAAAAATGGAATGGGGTGTTGCAAGAAAACCAACGTTAAAAAAAAACGACGCGGAGAAGATTGGTTAACCAAGTAAAAAGGTACCATGCACAGGAAGCGTAACAAAAAGGGGAAAAAGTGGCAAATAATAGTGTGACACAATTGGCATTTCCCTGAAATGCTATAAAGTCAAAAAGAGGGGGGGAAACCGACCCATTGTGATTTTGACTAAGGATTAAAATGTCGAGTCGAGCGAAAGAACGATCGAAGTGTGGAATTGCGCTATTAGCCATCGAATTGAGAGATGGTCGGTTGAATTTAACCACCATGTTACCACCGCGGGTTGGATCACCAAGGAAAACTAGGAGAAGCACTCGAAGTACCTACACGGGGACCACAAGGCAGAACTAGTGAGATGTCGATAGTGGTGGATGTGGACGAAATCTAGACACCAGAATACGAGCAAACCACTTTACATGTGGAGGAGGAACAAGAATCCACACAGGATCCCAAGAAGCTAGGAGAGGATGTCATGCGGACAAAACCTGACGTGTCCAAGGGAAAAGGGCCACAGGGAGCATAACTAACCATGGAATCCACGCAACAAGTCCTGGAGATGGAACCAGAGCAGGAAATCGAGCAAGAGGGGGGAGTACCATCCCCACAAGGGAAAAATAAGATGTGAGAAGAAACGAGTACGAAGGGAATACAACACACCTAGGAAGAACTAAGTATAGTAATGCCGAAAATTCCCAAGGAAGTGAAAATTGGGGATAACATGGTAGGAGGAGTCGACAACCTTAAATACTTTGACCATGATGTTTTAGATTCCACAAAGTTTTCAAATTTGGCAGCGCAGAGATACCTAGAGAGCAGGGGAGAGGGCCCATCAGGCGTGCCACTGTTGGATCCTGCACAGTGGATCCTAGGCCTATATAACACATGTATCATGAATCTCTTAGACATACGACACTTTGGGTGGGGAAAATACATAAATGTATGTGTTAAAAAGTTGTTAGAAATGGTGCACGGAGGAATCCTATGGATAGACCAATACCAATCAATGTGGACCTCATCACAGAGATTACAGGGCTACCCACAGATTGGGAGAAGCTGGAGCAATACCTAGACGACAAGACTCTGGAAAAGGCCATCTCCGATGAGATTAAAGAGAAGTACAATGTAGAGAGGGGGAATGTAGGAATCAAGATCAATGACATCAATGATCCTGCAACTTGGTTTGCAACCAGATTTCTCAGTTGCAAATTAATGCGCAAGTGCCAAAAAGAAGAAGTTCTTGCAGGGGTAGTAGCAGCTACAATGTAGTGCGAAAATGGGAGCTCAATGAGCTGGGCCCCGTACCTACTCAACTCATTCCTAGAGGACTGTAAATATACGCAAGACTAGATCTCTGAGTTCCACTATTTGTGGTTACTCATCCACATTTCACTTATAGGGTTGCACGAACCAACATATACGATGTTCCTCACCAGGAAAAGAAAATGTGGTGCAACATGCTACACATCGTTGCGAAGCAGCGAAGATCCCAAGGTAAAGAAATTCAACAATGACATCTTCACGTAGTACTTAATAGAGATTCAAAACAGTGTCACAGAGACATGGAGGTTATCACCAAAAATTGTCCAAGAGTATGGACAGATAGCCAATTTCCATGCATCACGCCATAACATGTGGCTACATGAAAAGAAGGACCCCATCAAGGAGTGGTTGAAACTAAAGTATTGCGTGACGATGTGGGACATCCACATGGAGGTCCAAGAGTGGCCTGAGGAGAGGAAAGTACCAGAGATACCAAGTGCAATGCCACCAGTGCAAGTCCAAACATAGGACAACACACTCCCCATGCAACAGATAGACATGAATGGCGCTACCCCATAAAATAAAACAACCATAGGGATAAGGGGGGCTAGCAGCTCCATTCAGAATAATACTAAGACACAAAATATGTCACAACGTGGTTCGACATAGGGTCCATAGGATACAAAGGAGGCACCGAGAGGACCAACAAGACAGGTGAGTACAAAGGAAGTGCAGACAAAGGCACAAGACATAACTATGGATGAATAAGTTGAGTAGGACACTGGCATGGATACAAAGATGCTCGAAGCATCTGAGCAACCAGATTCCCAAAGAAAGAGAACAACAACGCAAGTAAGTGGCATTAGGAAGAAAACAAAGGCCCACAGGAAATAAATGGAGATGTCATTAACAAAAGACGACGTAGAATTGATAGCCACACCAGTAGAAGATCAATTGTCAGAAGTGTTAGCGCCACCATTATTTCAGTTAGAGTCATTCCTAGATAAGTTGGTGTCCATGTGTCAAAGCGTGTGAGTTCAGGTACTGAACAACTGATCCAGGGGATTAAATTTTGCTTAAAATTCAAAGTGCTCGAAATCGCTTCAAATCGAACGGGAGCATAGGTCTCGTCGTCACGAACCTAACGCAACTCGTTTGGGTTCAAATGGACGTCGGATGAGAGAGAGATATCGCATTCTGTTCAAAACGACAAACAGGCAAAAAACAATGTGTTGACTGTACATTCCGTACGGATGATGACTTGGCAGTCCGTACGAAACATGGCAGGGCCGTATGACACGTGGCAGAGCTGAGTGGCGGACAATTGGTAGTTAAGTGGACGAATGAAATTTTGACATGTGTCATTGATGGCAAATGAAATGCTGACACGTGGCCCACTTATTGGCTGCCATGTGTCACCCTAGCATTGGCTTAAAACTTATGTTGTTGGTCGGATTCGACCCCATGACCTCTAGGAAGGGGTAACGCTTTGGGGAGGGCCTCCCAACCAGCACCCCACCATTTGGTTCTTATAATATATATGGCAAACATTTGATTTGAATTGAAATGTATTGTATGTTGGGGCGTGGACCAGGCCGGGGCTTAGCCCCGGCCTCCGGTCCCATGTGTATACAATGTAACCACCATTATCATATGTGCACCCTCTGACCATTTATTATATAGCCTTTTCATATGAGCCACCGGTCATATGTGTATACGATGTGATCACGGGAACGCCTTTTCTGACCATTTAAAACTTTGACCCTTTTTATATATATGTGCGCGATCGTATGGCGCTTCATATGCCCATGGGCCTTAGACGGTTAAGGGCCAGTGCGTAACCGTTCTACAGTTTGTACTGGTGGTGCGGTTGTTCCCGGTGCTGAGTGTTTCCACATAAAAGTGTGTGGGGGCTAGGTTGAGGCAACAAGGGTGCATTTTGGCCATCCAGAGACAACAAGCTTGAAGGGGAACTTCCAGGAAGCCTATCTTCTTCAATTTTTGGCCAAACGAGGTGCCGAAAAAGCCCAGCTAGGGGTTTTTGGACGTTCTAAAGCCATTGGATCCATCTATTTGGCATTTTTAGCATTGTAAAGCACACATTTGAGCACTTTGAGCAAATAATACAAAAGATCCATTGGAAGCTGGACCAGGAGATGTAGCCCAAGAGAGGGGTGAACTCATTTATCATTTGTTGTGTTATGTGTTTTCTGTTCACTGTTTATTGTTGTTGTTTATATGAATCTTGAATGAGTAATTTCTATAAAAGTTGTGTTGCAAAATTGATCCATTTTCATTTTAACACATGAATTAAATCTTGCAAATATTTTCAAGAATACAAGTCTTCTTCATTTTTAGATCAAGTTGGTATCATAGCATAGGTTTTTGAAGACTTGATTATTTGCAAGTGTTTGTTTTCTGATGCTCACAAGGTTGAAACTCACAAGAGGAGAAGGTCAAATTGTAGAGCCAAGTTCTCATCCTTCAAGAAGGAAGATTATATCATCACCGCAAGCTTCAAGGAGACATTCACCAAGTATGGCTCATGAAGAGAGTCATGAACATATTCCTACAGAAGATGAAGATCTCAGAAAGGCTTTCATGGAAATGAGAGAAATGATGAAACTCTTGATGGAAAGGAATACAGGATTGCAAGGTGAAGGCTCCAACCCTTCAAAGCACAAGGGAGACAGTGGTGATAAAACTCCAAATGGAAATGGAAGGAATGGTGTTTCTCCACTACCCTCACCTCCATCTTCTTCTTCTTCTTTTTCTACCAGTTCAAGACCTCTTCCAAATTCTCCAAACGGACATGGTAAAACTCCTTCACAAATTCCTTTGTTAAAGCTTGATATTAAATTCAAATTGCCAATGTACAATGGAGAAGTAAATGCTGAGAAAATAGATAATTGGATTCGTCAGATTGAGGTGTATTGTAGGATACAAAAAATTCAAGATGATGAAACTAAGATTCAGCTTGCTTCTTTAAGATTGGATAGTGCAGCACTCATTTGGTGGGAAGCCAAGACTCAAGAGGACATGAA
>SNQJ01S0024069.1:99283-119774 GCA_010110895.2 Picea sitchensis
TCCATGTGATTCGGTCCTTGCCATCAAACTTCCTCATATCAATCTTAGGAACGTGGTTGGTCTTCAAACCAAAGTTGGAGTTTCTCCATTCTTGATTCACCTGCCTTGTTTCCTCATCATGAATTTCATGGGATTCATTTTCACTTTCAGGTGTCTTCTCTGTTACAAAATTTTTCAATACTTCCATGATCTCCCATTTTAAACCATCCATCTTAGTATCCAACTTATGTTCCATTGAATCCATATTAGTATCCAACTTAGCTTCCATTGAATCCATCTTCTTTTGTAGTTCATTTATGTCCCTACGCATTCCTTCACCTTCATCAAGAGTCCAAGTAGGATTTTATGGAGACTTATTTGGTGTAGAAGTTCCCTTTTTTGGTGGCATGTTGGCCAAGTATCACTTTTGAACCTTGATTTTGAGGTGGTTCTGCTAGACAATATTTCTTCTATTGTATCTCCCAAGTTTCAGCCCTTCTGGGTATGAAAATTTATTTTATGTAGTTCTCTGATATTTCTTCTCTGAAATTCCACAGGTTTGATCAAAATTGGATGTGCCAAGTGGAATTTACGGTAAATTCCCCACAACTTGCCGATTTTTGGCCTTTCCAGGAGGTCTCACTTGTATAGCGTTCCCCACACAAAATAATTGATATACAATTCTGAAACTCACACCAGAAATACTACAGACTGTCCATGATCCAATGAAACCAGTCCCACTCAATTTGGATACTCTAGGAAGAATTTATGATTGTTTTACCTGGAACACCTTCTTGAGATTAGTCAATAGGACTAGTCAGATACCCTATCTTACACAGGGTGTATCTACAAATGTAACATGACCCAAAAGCTGAAATTATTAAAAAAGATACCTTACTAATTTATTTAAATATCCTCCATATTTAAGGGTATGAAACGTTACAAAAAAGTTTTTATAGTGAAACTTCCACAATGACTCAGATCAGGATGATTCTAGAACCCTATCTTGTACAGGTTGTATCTCTGAAAGTATAAGGCCTAAGGAGCTGAATTTTGAAGCCAATGTACCTTGATCCATCTAATAAATATCATCCAATCCGTTACTTCTGAAACATTGTAGAAAAATATTTATAGCGAAAATGCCAAGGTGTCTCAGATGTAGCAGCGAACCCCCAAGACCTTGAGCTTTGATAGCATATGTTAAGAACCAAATATCAATATAGCATAGAAAAACCTCAGAAAAAGTACTCAACACCTTGAAAAAGAGATAATTTCAGATAATAAGCCTCTTCAAGGGGGCAACCTCCTTTTACCCCACTGAAATGTTCAAGTACAAGATGATTCAAAATGAAAATGTCTCCTTGGTATATATAGGAGACTAGAAGGTATAATTACAACTAATGGCCTAAATCCGACATAAATAAAATAACATTACTAATATAATATGCCCCAATTAAGGGGTAATGAGCCAATATTAGGGCTTAACAAGGTGTGAGATGGTTGAGTCGGTGAGTTGGAAAGACTAAGAACTCCTACTAGAATAGGAGGGAGATTATGCAAGCGTCTAGAATGACGAGGATTCTGTGGGTCCCCTATGATGTCCGACTAGAAAAGTGAATGTGTGCAAATGGTGATGGGAGAAATAAATGAACAAGAGACTTGTATAAATTGGACCTTCACAATATATCTCACAATTTCATGTAATCAAATGAGCATCACACATAAATCAAATATAAATAAACATACATGTGGGTAGGTGGTTTTTTTCTGCATGGGAGAACAAAGAAAAAAAATACTAGTGTCTTAAAATATGTATCTTCCTTTCTTTCAAATAGCACTGGACCTTCCAAGAGCACTCAATAGTGGCATCTGAATCCACTGGAATAGGAACTAGTGAATGATAAAATAATCAATTATAATGAGGGGTAGAGGGTGTATATCACATGACATCCCCCCCAAAAAAGAAATAATGTATTTTCGAAAGTCAAAATTTGTTAGAAAAACTATTTCATTTTTAGTAAATTCGAATTTGGGAAATTTTTGCCATTTATGGAAATTCTAAATTTCAAATTTGATAAATTGTAATTAATTATTATGAATGTTGGGTAGAGACTTGATCTGACCCAACTAACTATTTTACTATGACACTTGTATGTAAATAGAATATTGTTTTATTTATTGCAGGAGGACAAATGGAACAACCATGTTAAATTTAGCTGACCATGACTCCATGAGAGGGGAACATGTTGGAACTACCTCTGGGCTAATTTTTACAAGTGGAAAATCAAGGACTTGGCCATTGGCATCCCTTGAAAATCAGGGATTTGGAAATATGTGAAAATTCCCAAGGGAGGGAAAAGACCTAGGAAAAAATGACTTTGCATATATAGCATATGAGAGGAGGCAGGACACTGCCAAGTATGATGGGGAAAAGGATTACCTCTTGCTGTTATGAACACTCACTTCTAAGTGTGAGGCAAGAAGAAGTTTTTCTGAAGTTAAGTGACATTGCTGAGGAGGAGTTCCAAGTTAAACCTCATGGATTCATGGTCGGGCTAGGGGGTGAATAGGACAAGTGAATTGGTTGCCCTGTTCTATGGTTGGGAGGAACATGGTTGTTCCCTTTGTCTTCCCGCGAACTGGTTCAGATATGTTTTTTCTCCTATGCTTGAATGATTATATATGCCTGTTGTAATGCATCTGTTTGTGTTAAAAGTGAAATATTTTCAGTGGATAAAATCTGTTTGTCTATATGAAGTTTATAACAGATAACCAAATTCTGGAATTGTCTCTTTTGTAATTGAATCTCTAGGCGGAACCATCTATATATAGATCTATTTTTAGTTGGTACTTTGCATAGGTGTTAAAGGTTAAATGAAAATGGAATGACTACAATGGACACTCACTTATGTAGAGATCTGATGCCATATTATGTAAACAAACAAATTATTTCAACAGAAAATCAGCTACAGGTCATGACGATTTATTTACTCGAAATTATTATCTGACTTAGATATATGAGAAATGTTTTTCTATTTAATTCTGAAGGGAAATGTGACTGTAGTTTTATGAATCTTACTCCATCAATTATGTTAAGAGCCTGTTTCCAGTTTGATACCCGCTGTACATTGATTTCGTGTTAGTAATCACCCTTTGGAGATAAATCTGGCTATGTCGAAACCTCTCATACCCGTATTGCACACATATATGGAATCCTATGGCCATTTGAGATTAATTCTCTACCTGATTGAAACTACTGTTGCAAATGGTTACAACGTAGTAGGAAATAACTATGCCTAAAAGTACTTAAACACATAGATATAAATGCATTGGGAATAATTTTGAAAATTGTAAGATTTTGTGAAAGGGAAAGGATACACACACACACACACACACACACACACACATATTATGGTAGTTCGAACAACAATTAGATATAATATATACATACATACATACATACATACATACACACACACACACACACATATATATATACATACATACATACATACATACATACATACATACACACACACACATACACACATACACACACACACACACACACACACACACACACACACACACACACACACACACACAAATATATATATATATATATTATGGTAGTTCGAACAACGATTAGATATAATTGACCATACTTTAAGTTCTGGAATCTAACTTCGAACAAATTTAAAACTTGTCAAGAATCTATGGTTATATATATAACTAAATGATAGAGGCGCGAGGGCCGATAAATTATAAAAAGAACTATTTTAGAACCCGAGACTGGGTTTACACATATCCGATAAATTCACAAACCTTGATATTAAAATTTATAACTCATCCAAGAAATGGTACTAGACTGATAGCAATATTTTTCATACAACAACAATTCCTTTAGTAAACAAGACTGTCAATATGTTCTGGACAATAACCAAATATCAAAAGTATAGAAGAAATTATACACATCCAAAAAATAAAGTAAGAAAGCTACAGGACAACAATGTTCATCAGAACCCTTCAAAATTAGGGAAAAAATGTTATGATAGATGATGTGGCATTAAGTATCGTAAACCGAAATGTCTGTGAAATAAAATCAATCCATAGAGTATAAAGATTAGGATTATAAAGTGTTTTCTTTTATACAATGCATAACTCAAATACAGATTATTTGACAATAGCCACGACAACAAAATTACAGAGTTAGTCTGAGACTAAAGTGAGGAAAAGGTTTGAATAAAGGCACTTGACAATCGTTTCCTTTTTTTTCAAAAGAGTCCTGTGTAGTAATGTTTACATATAGCAGTCGCACCAGGAAGTCAAGAAAATTATTACATAGTTTGACCAAACTCAAATCGTACACGGACCTTTATGCAAGAGGGGTTACACTTCATCCTAACAATACTGAGGGCGGAACAGAACTAATTGAAAATGGAAAATTGGATGGAGCCACGAGCCATTTTCCTAGCACCTGTAGAGTTAAAACTTAGAGGCGATGGGCTTGGAACCCGAATACCTTTTGTGCCAAGAACATGGGCGGTTATAAGAAATTTACACAGACTGAAGCCATGCAAAATTATACCCTATAATTAGTAGCATAATATGAAAGAAAAGTAAAAGGAACAACAAAAGAATGGTGATTGTTCACAATCAAGGTATGCTTGAGTGATACTCAGCTTTTGTTTGGCAGACTCTCTCTCTTCCTCTGTTCACCTCATCGCCCTCTGTCTGGATATACACCAGGTTGAGGGTGGATGGTGCTTTAACCCCTGATGGGTACCCTCGCATCAACAGTCCCCTTCGTTAGTGCTCATATAAATCCTTGGAAACAAAACAAAACCAACAATGAGGAAATATTTACACAATAATTGATGATTTTAATGGAATGTATTAATCCATAGTATCAAGTCCTTATAATGCATAAATGATATAAGACATACTGTGTGCAAACATGGTATAAAATTTCTAACTAAACTGGAACTACACAGAGCCGTCCAGAACCAAATGGCATATAGTGGTGTTAAGGTGACAAACGATACCGAGTTGCCCCAGCTTTTGAATCCAATTTACTAGACCATGATAAATACAATAACTATTATAAGTAAGGATTGGAATGAACTGCAGGATAGCATCATTGGATTGCTCAACATTGGCGACAATATCAATTCATTTCGATACCAACCAAAACTCCATATTTAGAGAATTTAAGACAAGCAAAAGAATAAGCTAATACTATTTAGGAATTTCCACCCAATCTTACAATAGTCGACTAGAGTCCCATAGCAGGTTACTAGAGGGTCTGTAAGGAAGCCCGTTATCAACAGAGCTACGAAAACCTATACCCTGGAGTATGGACAAATGAAGAAGGGTAACCTTCCCTCTAATAAAATCCAGGGGAAACATCGATAACTTCAAAGGTAATCATTTCCCCAAGAATGTGATGACTACGAAAGTATTACAGAGAAGCAATAATAGGATAAGGGTTCAACAAAAAGAAAGAAAACATAACAACAGTTGCAGGACTATTATAGCAGCACTATACTGACTCTCCCGAATTGCTCCACCTAAGTTACTCAGCTATGGTATTATGGTTAAGGAAGACTTACTAGGGAATTGGTCCACGCCATTGGATGCATCGGTGGAATGACCTCCATAACAACAGTTTTCACCGCTAAGAAATGATATGGAGAGCCCCTTCACAAAACTCAATAATGCAAAATTGTAAGCCCATGAAACCCTAAGAAACACTTTCTTTTCTAAGATTAAATGCGAAGGGTACAAAGGATGATTAGCAATGTGATATGAGCAGAACTGGTGTGACACGTTGGCTGAAAATCCATGTGAGTTACCATGTAACTTACGCTCATAGGATTACCATTAATGGTGGGTACGAAGTATTAACTACTCCTGATAGTGGACCTTTCAGTTCCTTAAATAATTTCACGATTAGACCCCCTCCTTGGCTCAACGAGAATCAAATCTCGTTTCAAATTTGTGGATTTAGCTTTAACTAGAAGTCCGACCAAGTTAAATCTTTGTTGGAACACCTTAAGTCGGGGTAATAAGGGTTAACATAACCCTTGTTTATAAAAGTTCCTATGATATTGGACTAGAACATTCACCACGATCTCCCTCGTGGCTATATAGGTGGAATTTAAATATTGTGTCCCAAGAGTAATTTACTGAAGTGGACATGCACACAAAATTAGAGATATCTTGTTAAAGAATGAGCTATAACATAAGTCCTTATGTTAAAGAGTGAATGGTAACATTGAAATCTGAGTTCGAATATTATCTGCATAGACCTACAGATACACATAAGTAAATAGAACGAAGGCAGAAGGAAATTGCTAGAACCTTGGAGGTTTACCCTTATAATGTTTTCTATTATAAGTGAGTTAAGATGATGTAGCTATAACAATTGTAGTAAGTCAGGCTTAGGATTTATACCTCAGTTATTTTTATAACAAGAGTTGGTTAGGATCTTTCCTTCTACCAAGTAATCTTTGTAAATGAAATTTGAAGAGTTTATGATCATAAAAGTTTTTTTTTGTATGGTAAATTCGAGGTCTATTACATATGGTATCATAGAAAAGGTTACAACACTGGACCTGAACAGGGTCACTATAGTTTCTTTATATATATTCAATTTAAGAAAAACTAATAAACCTTTTTTTCACAAATAGAAAACCCTTTCTGTTTTGTGTGAATTATGGAAGCTCAGGATGATGTAGAAATCAGAATGGAAGGGGATCCAGAGAAAGGACCTATGGGAGATCCAAGACATAATAGTGATGGAATCTCACCTACAAAAGTACTGGAAATAATGAGGAATCTTATTGTTGAACTGCAGGTTTTCAAAGTAGAAACTGAAGAAAGCACAGTAGGAACAACAGGAGATAAATGAAGTCCTGCTGCGCAGCATAGCAACCAAGAAAATCCCAAAGGATGATAATCAGGAAGAAGAGGTCAGTAAGAGGGCCTCCAGGAACTCTGATCCTGAAGGAGAAAAAGAGGACAACTCATCTGAGGGTACCCCTTCAGCAGAAGATAAAGAAAAACTAGACAAAAAAAGGAAACAAGTAGATCATATTGAAGGGGAATTCAAGAAGATTTAACCTGCTGCATTTCACAGGGAATTCAAAACAGGTGAGGAAGATGAGGCATGGTTATTAGATATAAAAAAATATTTCCAAATATACAACTATTCCAACAATATGAAAGTCAGAATGGCCATTTACAACCTGAAAGGAAAGGCCAACATCTGGTGGCAAGATCTGAAATTGGAAAAGGGCTTAAAAGAAAAACAAATGGAATGGCCCGACTTCAAGAAATATTTCAAAAAATAGTACCTATCTAAAATCTACTATGAAAATAAAATGAAGGAATTTTACGAGTTAAGACTTGGACATATGACAATGGAAGACCTTATAAATAAATTCTTGGACTTACTAAGGTTCATTGATCTAGGTGGATATCGGCGGCCACCCACCTTTTCCAAATGGCTCAAAACGACTTTTCTGGCAATTTTGGCAATTTACTATTTTTAGTAGGTTTTAACTTCTGGGGCCATTTTGAGGGCCCAAATGAAGGTTTTTTGAGATCGAGGTTCTCAATAATATCTGAAGGCATAATTGAGCCCCCAAAATGAATATCCTCGACGATACCTTTCCAACGAGCTATCACACGCCTAAAACGGAGATAGTATGCAAAAGTTACAACCCCAGGAAGTTGATGTACTCACTTACCCAAACGGGGCCCACATGACTTTTGGCACTTCATCTCCCAGGGTTAGGTTTTTGGATGTCTAGGGTTTTTTGGCATTCTTGCTTATTGTAAAAAGGCCTCCAGATCCTCATTGTAATCATCTTCTTGCGAATGCGAGTAGCCGTCACATCTCTTCTCAGAGATAAGCTGCCACCATTCTAGCGAGTCNCTCTTCTCAGAGATAAGCTGCCACCATTCTAGCGAGTCTTTCACTCTGTATTTTTACAGTCTCTGTACATTTCTTTCATTAATAGAAATCATGTATTACTGTATATTTGTGTTTATGGCTGCATCTCTGATACATTTCTATTATATTATTGAATATCTGCGATATCTCTGTGCATTTCTTTATTATATCTCCGATCTCATTTCGTGCCGAAAATAATCCGGATCATTCGTACCTTACATCCAGGAGGATAAGGTGAAAATCCAATGATTCTTAAGTTGTTTACCACAGTCCTATAGGGACATAATTGAGTTTGACAACCCCAAATCCTTGAGTGAATTATTCGGGAAAGAAGGAATGTGCTACGACTAGTATAAACAACGAACATAGTTTCCCAAAGCCTGGAAGGATAAGAAACAAGATTGAATGAACCAGCGAAAGAAGGGGTACCAGCCATCTCCTTACCAGAATGCAACAAAAATATTTTCGAGAAAAGATTTTCACTCCAACCATCTGAATACGCAAGGTAGCGGTAAACCGGTAAATCTGGGAATGAAGAAGTTTGGGGACAGCCACCGTGAACTGTTAAAGTGTTGGGAATGTGGAGAACCTCACCTAAGGAGGAACTGTCCACATTTAATTTTAGAAAACTGAACTAATGTTGATAACTTGCAAGAATCCTCGACGATGGGTGATGTGGGCAGAAGCCTGCATCGAATAAATGCAACCATAGATGGTCAGCAAGTTGACCACCAGTCCTCTGTGGTAGAAATCGAAGGTAAAATCAATTGCACTCGATTTTTTTTTTTAATTGACCCTGGAGATACATTAAGTTATATTACTCATGGTATAGTAGATTCAAATAAACTTAAGAAACCGAAGCATGCAAAATCATGGCTGGTACAACTAGCTACCAAAACTAAAAGGAAAGTAGTTGAACTTATTTTTGATTATGAGTTCAACTTAGATGGTCAGAACATAAGGACAAATCTGAACATCCTACCCCTAGGATCTTATGATATGATTATCAGAATGGATTGGTTGGAAAATCACAAGGCAGTACTCGATTGTTATACAAAGACACTTAACTATAAAGACAATTATGACACTACCAGAACAACCCCAGGAGTACCAAAACCTGTATCAGTTAGACAATTTTCTACGATGCAATTCAAGAAATGCATGAGAAAGGGATGTCAAGTTTATGCCATCCAAGTAACAAACTTGTTAGAAAAGATAGATAAACCTAACTTGGAAGAATTTGTTGTTTTATGTGATTTCAGAGATGTATTCGTTGATGAAATACCTAAATTACCCCCTAGAAGAGAAATAGACTTATCCGTAGACCTACTCCCTGGTTCAGCCCCTATCTCGAAAGAACCTTACCGAATGAGTATACCAGAATTGATGGAATTGAAAATCCAACTGCAGGAGTTATTGGACAAAGAGTATATCAGACCGAGTGTTTCACCTTGGGGAGCACCCATCCTTTTTGTGAAGAAGAAAGACGGTACTCTGAGACTATGTATCGATTATAGACAATTGAACAAAGTGACTATTAAAAACAAGTACCCTTTACCTAGGATAAACGATCTGTTCGATCAAGTAGGTGGGGCAAAGATCTTTTCGAAGTTGGATTTACGATCTAGATATCATCAAGTTAGGATAAAAGATGAGGACATAATCAAGACAACTTTTCGAACAAGATATGGACATTACGAATTTGTGGTCATACCTTTCGGACTCACTAACACGCCAACCACATTCATGTGCTTAATGAATAGTATTTTTAGTCAATACTTGGACAAATTTGTGCTGGTGTTTATTGACGATATATTGGTATATTAAAAAATAGAAGAAGAAAACGAAGAACACTTAAGAATCGTCCTGCAAACTTTGAGGAAACACCAACTATATGCTAAATTTGATAAGTGCGATTTTTATCAGAAGATGATACAATACCTAGGACATGTCATTTTTGCAGAAGGCATTGTAGTCAACCCTGAGAGAGTAAGAGCCATTATGGAATGGCCAGTACCGAAGGATGTAGTGGACATTCGGTCATTCATGGGAATCACCGGATAGTATCATAGATTTATAGAGGGGTTTTCCAAAATAGCCTACCCCATCACATCGTTACAAAAGAAAGGGACCAAGATTAACTGGTCACAAAAGTGCCAAGATAGTTTTAATAAGTTGAAGGAATTATTAATGACCACACCCATTATAAAGGTAGCAGACCCAGATAAAGACTTCACAGTCTGTGTTGACGCAAGTAAAGAAGGACTAGGTGGTGTCCTAACTCAAGAAGGACACGTTATTTTCTATGAGTCCCAGAAGTTAAAGGAACATGAGCAAAACTACGTCACTCACGATTTAGAATTGGCACCAGTAATACATGCCTTAAAAATGTGGTGACACTACATAATGGGCAGAAAGTTTCTACTATTGACAGATAACAGCGGGGTGAAATACCTGTTCAACCAACTAGATCTTAACGCAAGGCAAGCAAGGTGGCTATCCTTTTTGAGTGAATTCGACTTTGAGGTAAGACATATCAAAGGTAAGGAAAATAAGGTAGCAGATGCTTTAAGCAGAAGAGTCCACGAGATATTTGAGATAAACATCAGCAGGGCAGAAATAAATCCGGAACAAAGAATAAGGATGACATGTATTAATGATGAAAAATACACTAAGTTAGTGGCAGAATTACATGACACTACAACAAACTCACATGAACGAGACCTGAGTATCGATAAAGATGGGTTACTACGTTTCAAAAATAGACTTTACATACCTGATTCAACAGAGTTAAAGATAACAGTTCTTAATGAAGTGCATAAGAAACCGTATTTTGGTCATCTAGGATACCAGAAAATGATAACAATACTTAGGAAATTTTTCTATTTACCTAATATGAAGGGAGAAACAACAGAATACTTGGCTAGGTGCCAAGACTGTCAGCAGGTAAAGGTCGAACACCAGCATCCATTCGACCTATTACAACCATTACCAGTACCAAAATGGAAATGGGAGACCATATCGCTGAACTTTATTACAGGTTTGCCAAAAAATCAAAAACAAAATGACTCTATCATGGTTGCAATCGATAAACTCAGTAAGTCTGCACACTTTATTCCAGTAAAGTCTACTTTTAAAGCTATAAACATTGCTGAAATATTTATGAAAGAAATTTTTAGACTGCATGGTATTCCTAAAATAGTAATTTTAGATAGAGACGTAGAGTTCACATCCGCTTTTTGGAAGGAATTATTTGCAGGGATAAATACCAAACTGAATTTCAGTACGAGATATCATCCACAAATGGATGGACAAACCAAAAGGGAAAACCAAATCATAGAATATATGCTCCACATGTACATAAGAACGAAACCGAGCAAATGGGAAGACTATCTACACCTAGTAGAATTTGCATATAACAATGGATACCAAACTTCGGCTAATCTAAGCCCCTTTGAAGTACTGTACGACAGGAAGTGTACGACTCCAATTAGCTGGGACAACCTGACTGACAAACTTATGGTTGGACCAGAGATGCTCCAAGAAATGGAAAATACGGTAAGAAAGGTACAATGAAACTTAAAAGAGGGACAGGACAAGCAGAAGAGTTATGCAGACCAGAAAAGAAGACACTTGGAGTTTCAAGTGGGGGATCATGTTTACTTAAAATTCAAAGCCCAGAAAAGTTCACTAAAACTCAAAAACTGTGCCAAGATGGCACCCAAGTTTTGTGGGCCCTTCGAGATACTAGCTCGAATTGGACCCATGGCATACCAACTTCCACTTCCAGCTAATCTAAAAATTCATAATGTATTTCATGTTTATTTATTAAAAACATATGTTCATGACCCTACTCATATGATTGATTGGGACTTGGTGCAAGTGGAACCAGAAGGCAAGTTCTAGGCGGAACCCCTATGTATTCTGGACCGGAGAGAAATAACACTTCAGAACAGATCCGTCTTTCAGGTAAAGGTGCAATGGAAGAAATTTAGTTCTAAGGAGGCCACTCGAGAATTGGAGGGAGATTTGAGGAAATCTCATCCAATCATGTTCCCAGAAATGAACGAACACTGAGGAAATTTTTTTATTGAAGGGGGAAAGGATGTGACATCCCAAAAAGAAAAAAAAATAAAGTATTTTCAAAAGTCAAAATTTGTTAGAAAAACTATTCCATTTTTAGTAAATTTGAATTTGGAAAATTTTTGCCATTTATGGAAATTTCGAATCTCGAATTTGATAAATTGTAATTAATTATTATGACTATTGGGCAGAGACCTAATCTGACCCAACTAACTATTTGACTATGACACTTGTATGTAAACATAATATTTTTTTATTTATTGCAGGAGGACAAATGGAACAACCATGTTAAATTTAGCCGACCATGACTCCATGAGAGGGTAACATGTTGGAACTACCTCTAGGATGCTTTTTACAAGTGGAAAATCAAGGATTTGTCCATTGGCAGCCCCTAAAAATTAAGGATTTGGAAAGCTACTAAAATTCCCAAGGGAGGGAAAAGACCTAAGAAAAAATGACTTTGCATATATAGCATATGAGAGGAGGCAGGACGTTGCCAAGTATGCTGGGGAAAAAATATTGCCTCTTGTTTTTATGAACACTCACTGCTGAGTGTGAGGCATGAAGAAGTTTTTCTAAAGTTAAACGACGTTGTTGAGGAGGAGTTCAAAGTTAACCCTCATGGATTCATGGTCAGTCTAGGGGGTGAACATGACAAGTGAATTGGTTGCCCTATTCTACGGTTGGGAGGAATGTGGTTGTTCCCTTTGTCTTCCCGTGAACTGGTTCAGATATTTTTTTTCTCCTCTGCTTGAATGATTATATATGCCTGTTGTAATGCATCTATTTTTTTTAAAAGTGAAATATTTTTCGTGGATAAAATCTATTCGTCTATATGAAGTTTATAACAGATAACCAAATTCTGGAATTGTCTCTTCTGTAATTGAATCTCTAGGAAGAACTATCTATCTATCTATCTATCTATCTATCTATCTATCTATCTATCTATCTATCTATCTATCTATCTATATATATTTGTAGTTGGTACTTTTCATAGGCATTACTGATTAAACGAAAATGGAGTGACTACAACAGACACTCACTTATGCAGAGATCTGATGTCATATTATGTAAGCAAACAAATTATTTCAACATAAAATTAGCTATAGGTCATGACGATTTATTTACTCAAAATTATTATCTGACTTAGATATATGAGAAATGTTTTGCTATTTAATTCTGAAGGGAAATGTGACTGTAGTTTTATGAATCTTACTCCATCAATTATGTTAAGAGCCTGTTGCCAATTTGATACATGTTGTACATTGATTTCCTATTAGTAATCACCCTTTGGAGATAAATCTGTCTATGTCGAAACCTCTCATACCCGTATTGCACACATATATGGAATACTGTGGGAATTTGAGAGTAATTCTCTACCTGATTGAAACTACTGTTGCAAATGGTTACGTTGTAGTAGGAAATAACTATGCCTACAAGTACTTAAACATATAGATATACACGCATTGGGAATAATTCTGAAAATTGTAAGATTTCGTGACAGGGAAAGGCCACACACACACACACACACACACACACACACATATATCGGCAATTATTATGGTAGTTCGAACAACAATTAGATATAATTGACCATACTTTAAGTTCTTGAATCTAACTTTGAACAAATTTAAAACTTGTCAAGAATCTACGGTTATATATATAACTAAATGCTAGAGGTGCAAAGGCCAATAAATTATAAAAAAGAACTACTCTAGAACCCGAGACTGGGTTTACACATATCCGATAAATTCAAAAACCTTGATATTAAAATTTATAACTCATCCAAGAAATGGTACCAGACTGATAGCAATATTTTTCATGCGGAAACAATTCTTTTAGTAAACCTGACTGTCAATATGTTCTAGCCAATAACCAAAGATCGAAAGTATAGAAGAAATTATACACATCCAAAAATTACAGTAAGAAAGCTACAGAACCACAATGTTCATCAGAACCTTTCGAAATTAGGGCAAAAACATTATGATAGATGTTGTGGCATTAAGTATCATAAACCGAAATGTCTATGCAATAAAATCGATTCACAGAGTATAAAGCTCAGGATTATAAAGTGTTTTATTTTATACAATGCATAACTGAAATACAAATTATTTCACAATAGCCACAACAACAAAATTACAGAGTTATTCTGAGACTAGAGTGGGGAAACGGTTTGAATAAAGGCACCTGACAATCGTTTCCTTTTTTTTCAAAAGAGTCATGTGTAGTAATTTTTACATATAGCAGCCGTGCCAAGAAGTCAAGAAAATTATTACATAGTTTGACCCAACTCAAATCGAACATGGACCTTTATGCAAGAGGGGTTACACATCATCCTAACAATATTGAGGGCGGAACAAAACTAATTGAAAACGAAAAATTGGATGGAGCCACAAGCCATTTTCCTAGCACCTGTAGAGTTAAAACTGAGAGGAGATGGGCTTGGAACCCGAATAGATGTTGTGCCCAGAAAAAGGGCGGTTATCCAAAATTTTCACAGACTGAAGCCCTGCAAAAGTATACCCTATAATTAGTAGCATAATATGAAATAAAAGTAAGAGGAACGACAACAGAATGGTGATTGTTCACAATCAAGGTATGCTTGAGTGATACTCAACTTTCGTTTGGCAGCCTCGCTCTCTTCCTCTGTTCACCTCATCGCCCTTTGTCTGGATATACACCAGATCGAGGGTGGATGGTGCTTTAAACCCTGATGGGTACCCTCGCATCAACAGGTCCCATCATTAGTGCTCATACAAATCCTTGGAAACGAAACAAAACCAACAATGAGGAAATATTTACACAACAATTGATGATTTTAACAGAATGTATTAATCCACAGTATCAAGTCCTTATAATGCATAAATGATATAAGACATACTGTGTGCAAACATGGTATAAACTTTCTAACTAAACTGGAACTACATAGAGCCATCCAGAACCAAATGGCATACAGTAGTGTTAAGGCAACGAACGATACTGAGTTGCCCCATCTTTTGAATCCAATTTACTAGACCAAGATAAATACAATAACTGTTATAAGTAAGGATCGAAATGAATCGCAGGATAGCATCATTGGACTGCTCAACATTGGCGAGAGTATCAATTCATTTTGATACCAACCAAAACTCTAGATTTAGAGAATTTAAGGCAAGCAAAAGAATAAGCTAAGATTATTTAGGAATTTCCAGCCAATCTTACAATAGTCAACTCGACTCCCGAAGCAGGTTACGATAGGGCCCGTAAGGAACCCCGTTATCAGAACAGCTACAAAAACCTATACCTCGGAGTATGGACAAATGAAGAATGGTTACCTTCCCTCTAAGAAAATCCAGGGGAAACATCGATAACTTCAAAGGGAATCATTTCCCCAAGAATGTGATGACTACGAAAGTATTACATAGAAGCAATAATAGGATAAGGGTTCAACAAAAAGAAAGAAAACATAACAATAGTTGCAGGACGATTATAGCAGCACTATACTGACTCTCCCAAATTGCTCCACCTAAGTTACTCAACTATGGTATTATGGTTAAGGAAGACTTACCAGGAATTGGTCCACGCCATCGGATGCATCGGTGGAATGACCTCCATAACAATAGTTTTCGCCGCTAAGAAACGATACGCAGATCCCCTTCGCAAAACTCAATAATGCAAAACTGTAAGCCCATGAAACCCTAAGTGACACTTTATTTTCTCAGATTAAATGTGAAGGGTACAAAGGATGGTTAGCCATGTGATATGGGCACAACCGGTGTGACACGTTGGTTGAAAATCCAGGTGAGTTACCATGTAACTTACGCTCATAGGATTGCCATTAATGGTGGGTATAGAGTCTGAACTACTCCTGATAGTGGACCTTTCATTTCCTTAAAGAATGTCACTATTAGACCCCTCCTTGGCTCAATGAGAATCAAATCTCTTTTCAAATTCATGGCGTTAGCTTTAACTAGCAGTCCAACCAAGTTAAATCTTCGTTGGAACACCTTAATTCTGGGTAATGAGGGTTAACATAACCATCGTTTATCAAAGTTCCTTTGATATTGGACTAGAACATTCACCATGATCGACCTCATGGCTATATGGATGGAATTTAAATATTGTGTCCCAAGAGTAATTTACTTAAGTGGGCATGCGTATGAAATTAGAGATCTCTTGTTAAAGAATGAGATATAACATAAGTCCTTATGTTAAAGAGTGAATGGTAACATTGAAATCTGAGTTCGAATAATATCTTCATAGACCTACAGATACATATAAGTAAATAGAATGGAGGCAGAAGAAAATTTCTAGAACCTTGGAGGTTTACCCTTATAATCTTTTCTATTAGAAGTGAGTTAAGATGATGTAGCTATAACAGTTGTAGTAAGTCGGGCTTAGGATTTATACCTCATTTTTTTTATAACAAGAGTTGGTTAGGATCTTTCCTTCTACCAAGTAATATTTGTAAACAAAATTTGAAGAGTTTACGATCAGAAAAGTTTTTTTTTGTATGGTAAATTCAAGGTCTATTACATATCCCGAAAGCGCTGTCGATATTTCCGAATATCCATACAAAATATGATCAAGGTGCAATTGAAGCCCACAATTTCCACCTGGGTAGATGTCCTAAATTTGGTCACTAGGTACCTTGGTCAAAGTGTGACATTTAGAATTTTAGCCTCAGAAATTGGTCACGAGATGGATCTCTTCCAAGAGTTGGGTGACTCAAGAGGGGATGCACAGAACAACCGGACCTCGGCCTTTGACCCTTCACGAGTATCTCTCTTCCTTATGGTGTAGGAACACTTTACTTGGAGGATTTTAAAGTTCCCTATTTGTCAACTTCTAATGTTTGAAAATGTGAGAACCAAATAACGGGGGTTTATTTGGATGCCTACCCCCGAGATCCTACCTAGACTAAAAAATTTCTTTTGGCACCTCCTATGGAGGAAAACTTAGTGAGTTTTTAGAAAAGTTTTAGATGTGGTGGGTTGATATATTGGGGGTGTGAACCAATATTGTTTGAACTAAGTGGGTGTGGATAATTTCTTCAAGAAATAGTGGGACATTTCGGAATTCCTTTGGAGAAAACCTACTTCAACCTCCACAATTCAAGATGAAAATTATGTGAGTGAGGAGTGACTTTGTGTGTGATCAAGTGATAAAATGTGACAATTTTTAATAAGTTTGGTGTGAATTTGCAACATGTGGACTTCCTGTGGTCCTTAAAAATATTTGTTACCTATCTTACTAAGTGTCATTAGTACAACCTTATGGAATTTTAAAATCACTAAATAACTAGCATGTGGACATATGGGTCCTTACCAATCCTTTAAACTCCCTAATGTTGTTTACACTAAGAAATCTTGAAAAACCATCCTATATTGCAAGCATGTGGGCATGTATGGGCCCGTTACTTTGATCTTTAAATTCTCCTAGTGATGAAAACTAAGAAAGCAATTTCAAGAAACTATCCTAAGTTTGCAACATGTGGACATGTATGGGCCCTTACAAATTTAAGATGATTTCAAAAATAAACTAAGAGGATCCCTAGGGGGGATTTTTTCTCTCCTAAATATTTTTTTTAAGAGACATGAAATGTCTCCTTAACCACCTTTCTGATTCTCAAGATCACTCTATGGTGTGAGAGACTAGCATACTGAATGATCAAAGTTGATTTCTAGTCCCAAATACAAGTGTTTTTATATGTGATAGAAAATAATCTCAACTTAACTTTTACAACCTAAAGAAGCCATCCATGTTGAAACCAAAGAAAAATAGGAGAAAATATGGTTCTGTTTACCCCATAATTGCCTATGTTTAGCTAACCCTTCATATGGGAAATGAGTCTAAGTGGAATTCATTTACAAATTGAATGAAAGAAGGATTTTGAAGGCTAGGGGCCTTCAAATCATCACAAAAACTCTTACAATTTTGAAACCATGGAAATGTGTGTGGGTTACAGTTCAGAAAAAGGTGCAGTGGGTATACAATGCACAAAATGCGCAGAGAACGAAAGCCTTTTGAGTGCACAATGCATAAAATGTGTAGAGAACATAATCATTTTGGGCGCACAGTGCACTAAGTGCGTGTCTGTGGGTTGAAATAGTTGGGCACGTTCTGATACACATCAGGGGGGGGAATTTTGAGTGAAATTCTCCTCCTCCAGCTCAAGACTTGGCTCTTGACAGGTAAGGCTAGGTCGGTTTCGGTACCTGCAAGACAAATGAATAAGAAATATGTTCTCTCAAAGCCCAAATAGGGTGAAAATTGATACCTATCCCAGTATGGTCACCAATCTGTTGTGTATGTTTCGTCACTTGGGTGAGAAAAACAAGGGAACTTGAATGCCTAGTTGGGCCTGCTAGACAAGACAGAGGTTAGTGCATGAGTTAAACAAACCAATCACATGAAATAAACAACTAAATAAACTAAAACAACTAAGGAAATAAAACTAGAATGCATAAGAAACTTTTAGGACCATACATAAAAAAAAAACAATGACCAAGATTATGCCACCTATGGATAACTATATTTGTTGGCAAAACACCATAAATAAGTGAGGACTTATGACTCCCCTCTTCCTCCTTGGGAGGTCTCTTGAGTTACCTAATGGAGAGCTCTTCTTACAATGGTATAAAAGAAAACAAATGATGAATAAATCAATGCATATTCCCTCAAGAGGTGATTGGAATTTCCTATTGGAATGTTGCTAGAATGCTCCAAGGAGAAAAGAGGATTCTCAAGGGAGGATTGAGACAGCATAACAATACTATGAAAATATTAATTTATTAGGGCACCCATGGCCTCCATTTATAGCATTTCTTCAAGGAAATATTCAATTGGTTCTTAGTGTGAACAAGGGGCCCTTTAGGGCATCCTTTTGTCCTTGACCAACCCCCCATTTAGATTCATCTTAGATATGAGGGTCAAATCAAGTTGGGAGTTGGTACATAAGTGGTTGAGGGGCTGAAAAGAACCATAAATGCGTCGTTCATAGGAGTGTGTGGATTTTATCTCACACAATCATGCATATTGTGTATTGTGCACTCTAAGGGATTCTTTTTCCCGTGCACTTCCTTTATTGAGTTAGCGCATGTCAATTTTTGTCCAATTGTATATTTTTTTCCTCTTGGAAATGCATTTTGGTGTTGTAGGTGAACTAATAGTTGTTTGGCATTGATGTATTTCTGTAACCATTTGCGTGCAATGTTGCAGACAAAATTTCAGTGATAACAATAATGAATTAGTTAGATCTCTCCTCAATCCATGGTTGACCATGTTACAACATGTGGACATTATCCTCTACAAAGAAATTCTCCCTCATCCAAAAATAGTACTAGTATGCACCAAATAATTCTCATGAATGGAACACACCGCAAAAAATAGGCATCAAGCCAATTCAAATACCAAGTGTCCACATGGAATGCTCCCTCCAAGAATGTGTATGCATGCAACCACTACACATGTGTGAATTCCAAGGTAGCCAACTCCATGGATGAATGTGCAAGATACCAAGTGGATGGGGTGTCCACAATAAAGTATGTGATCAATGCCTAGCCTTTACTTTCCTTTTCTTTTCTTGCCTTTATTTCCTAGCCTTTCATTTCCTTTGATTTCCTTGCTTGCCTATCCCTACCTTGTCTTTTCCTTTCCTTGCATTCCCTTACCTTGCCTTTACTTTCCTTTTCTTTCCTTACCTTTCCATGTTATTCCACACCATGTATTTCCTTGAATTTCCATTCCAGTCCTTTCCATTCCCTTCCATTCCTTGCCTTTCCATGCCATGCCTTACCTTTCCTTTACTTTCCATACCATGATTTTCCATGGCATGCATTTCCTTGGCATGCCATGCCTTTCCTTTCCATGTCATTACTTTCCATGCATTTCCTTTCCTTTCCTTGTCATTCCATGTCTTTCCTTTCCTTTCCTTGCCATGCCTTTCCATTCCATGTCATTGCATGCCATGCCTTTCCTTGCGATGTCATGCCTTACATTGTCTTTCCCTGCCTTTCCTTACTATGCAATTCCTTTCACTGCCTTTCTGTTGGCTTTCGGAAGTCACTCCTGGATTGCTAGCAGGAGCAGAGCCCGAAGCCCATCAAATTTAATGTCACGGTTTGTTTTAAAGAGTGATCAAATGGAGGAAGACTCCGAACGGCAGCGCATCAACTCAGAAACCAGACCAGGCATGCATGACCGAGTGAGGGCTTGATAAACTCCAAACAGTGAGATGTAATAAAAGGGTGAGTAGATGGAAGACTTATGCAAGAAAGGGCAATGGTCCACAATAAACATCAAGTTTATTACAGATAAAAGAAGAAATGAGCTCAAATGCAAAATTCTTTTACATTCAAACACATAAAACCAGAGGGCACGACAACGCTACAACAAATCCTTTATTGCAACCAGTTGCACTACTGTGAATCCTCAGGCACAAGATGAAATGAAGATGGAAAAGAAATAGAACTGTTTGTTATAAACCAA
>SNQJ01S0024069.1:123280-164332 GCA_010110895.2 Picea sitchensis
CACTCAAATTCCCTTCTTCTACCCCCCACCAGGAGTGAAATAATTTTAGGTAGTTGCGACACTTACCCTTCCCAACATGGTGCTTTCCATCCCTGTATGGTATCTACACCCAACTGTGATGTTTCCTCAACCATCCATACCTCCTCAGTCAGAGGGAATCCCGATGCATATTCTAGTACTAACTGTGGCCAAACCACCCTCACCCCCAACCACTAGCACCACTGCTATAGATGGGGGAAGATAGAAGAAGAAATAGCCCACTTCTCCACTTTCTCTCCGAGTTCAACCTCCTTGCACACTCTGTGAAAGAGAGGGACACCCCACTAATATATTTCCTTCTCTTCCCAAATTACGCAATATGATTCAACTCCTTCGAGTAACCACATTGGTCACTGCTTCACAAATCACATCTAGTCCTACCACAACATCCCCCACTATAGAAAGTAAAGGGATACAAACCAAATTCTCTTTCACCATATGTTCAGAGCATGGCCACTACACTCATCATTGCCCATCTCTACCTCAGTTTCACCAGACACTAACGATTGTACACCAAAAATTTCAGCAAGATCCCTCTCCACCACCACTTTCGGGTACCCATGCCACTGGCATTCTTTGTTTCTCTACCTTAGTACTTGAACAAATGAGATTCCCTTTCTCTCTTTGTGACTCACTTGCTCATTTCACATACCTGTGTCCTTTGATCATTGAATACAGGTGTCATCAAGTAACTCTTATTCAAAATCATTTTAACACCTCACCTCATGTGATGCAAGTGAATCCCCCTATCCCTTCTCCAGATACTGTTAACATCACCTCCCCTAAACCTAAGTAAATTCCCACCCCTCCATGGTTCATGAATAAACTGTTTGAGGATATTCCCCAAATCCTCCCAATTATCTGGTTCATTTCCCAAAGGAAATATTACCCCCCACCACAACTTACCCCTCACAGTGTCTGGACATTTGGTTTATGTCAAGCGAGCCATCACAACATGATTGTGATATCCCCTCTACTTCTTTTCCACTTGAGGAAAATCACACTGTGACATTCACCCATGTCACCTCCACGGATACCCTCTATTCTCACATTTTTCACTGCGACAAAGATATCCTGGAGGAACTCACTACCCCTGATTGCCCATGGAATGCACTCCATCACAGAGCTCGTTTTCTCTCACAGGAAGCCTTTGACCCTCCTAGCCAAGCCTCCATATTTATAATCAAAACCAAGGATTTTATTACATCAGGGAATATAGACTGGTTCAGCAACCCTATCCCTGCCCCAGATGCTTTTGAAGAAGGAAACATGACCAATATCTCCCCCACTGTCAAAATCGACATTTCCATCAAACCTAGAATCATAGAAGAAATCACCATTAGCGTTGCATGCTTCCCTAAGGAACTCAAAACTTACCAAGCTCTCTTTCAGGAATACCAGGATATTTTTTCTTGGTGATATACAGAGATGCCTGGCCTCGATCCTTCTATCATCGAACATCACATTGACACATGGCCAGATGTCTCCCCAATCCGTCAAAAGCAATGCCCACTTCACCCATCCAAAGATACAACTATCATAGGAGAAATTAACAAGTTACGCGTTGCAGGGTTCATTTACCCCATCGCATATACCTCATGGGTTTCCAACCTCATCCCCATTAGCAAGAAACATGGAAATATTCATATTTGCACCGACTTCCGTGATCTCAACCATGCTTGTCCCAAAGACAACTTCCCAACCCCTTTCATCAACCAAATTATCGATGACTATGTTGGTCACGAGACCTTGTCCTTCATGGATGGGTTCTCCGGCTATAATCAAATCCAAATCCATCCAGCATATCAATATAAAACCACTTTTACTACCACATGGGGTACTTTTTCTTATCACATCATGCCTTTTGGGCTAAAAAATGTAGGTGCTACATTCCAATAGGCCATGACTTATGTTTTCCATGATATTACTTGCATCTTCCTCGCTTACTTGGACGACCTCATCACTCGATCCAAGAAATGAACTCAACATTTCAACAACTTACGAGTTATCTTTCAATGATGTCGCCAGTACAATATCCGCTTGAACCCCCTCAAGTGTATATTTTGTGTCACTATTGGATGCCTTCTTGGGTTCATAGTCTCCCAACATGGCATCACAGTGGACCCCCTCAAGGTCCAAGCTATCACATAAATTTCACCACCTAGGAATTTGTGCCAACTACAGAGCCTACAAGGCAAAGCCAACTTTTTACGACGCTTTGTCGCAGATTATGCCACTCGCGCACATGGTTTCCTCTGCTTACTACGTCATGATATCCCATTTCGATGGGAAGAACATGCCCAAACCGGTTTTGATGATTCAAAAGTGGCACTATCCAATGCCCCTTTGATTAGTCCTCTAGACTATGATCACAATTACATCCTCTACTTATCAGTCTCAACCATCTTAGTCGCAGGAGTCCTTGTCCAACTAGGGGTTGATGGATGCAAGCATGTTATTTAATACATTAGTACAAATCCTTCAGGACCACCCCTAAAATACAATCATGATGAGAAACTAGCCCTCGCAGTTGTCCTCGCAGTTCAAAAACCGCGTCACTATATCCTGCTTCACACTACTAAAGTTGTAGCAGATTCCAACCCCATGCAGTACTTGCTTAGTCAATGAAAGATCAATGGAAAATTTTTCGGATGGATCGTTGTCCTTCAGGAATACAACCTAAATTTCTCAACTCCCAAAAGCAAGAAAGCACTTGTTCTCACTGAACTCATCAATATGTTTCCCTTAGACACTAAACATTCACCCATCAATATGGATTTTCCTTATGAACACCTCTTCTACATCCCCTCAGATGACCCCTAGTATGGAAACCTTCTCGTCTACCTTCAGACACAGAAGTTTCAGTCTCATCTCTCTTGAGATGATCATTGATGCATTCACCATCAGGCCCCTCAGTACCTCCTCATCGATGACATTTTGTATCGGCGTGGGGTCGACACCATACTCCGCCAATGTTTGACCATCAACGAAGCAGACATAGTCTTGAATGATTTCCATAGTGGCACTTGCAGGGGCCACCTCTTAGGTATGTACACCGCCCAAAATATCATTCGATCAAGATACTTTTGGCCCACATTGTTTCATGATTGCATCCATGCTGTCAAGCGATGTGACAAATTCCAGGTCTATGGAAACAAAGCATGAGTGCCACCCACTCTTCTACATCCCGTCATCACCGCCGTCCACTTCTGCAAATGGGGCATAAACTTCAAGACTTGCAATCCTCCATCTAGTAATGGAGACAAGTACATTGTTGTGACAGTAGATTACTTTACCAAATGGGTCAAAGCCATGCCTACCTTCAACAATACTACTGACACAACAACGCGTTTCTTCTTCAACCACGTCATAGTAAACACTTTGAGAATTAGATATTCACAAAAATCTCCTCAAAGTTAGGCTTCTCCCATGTGTTTTCCTCCCCATACTGCCCTCAGTCCAACAGATAGGTCGAGGCTATCAACAAAGTCCTCAAAACCATGTTGCAACGTATCGTCAACAAACATAAGACCAACTGGCATCATATGTTATTTTCAACATTATGGGCTTATCGCACGACAGTCAAAACTACCACCGATTTTACATTGTTTCATATCATCCATGGGATTTAAGCCACCCTCCCCATCCAGTGAAAAATTCCCACATTGTACACTGCCATCGAACTATCACCTAACATTCCTTCAATGGAGAAATGCTTGCTGACCTTAGAGTCATTGAATGAAGATCGTTGGTCTTCATTCCAGAATAGCGAGGCAGCTAAAAAATGGTCCAAATCCACCTTTGACCTCCATGTCAACCTTCACTCATTTAGCGAAGGAGATCTCATCCTATCCTACGATATCGCTCATGATACTCTTGGTCATGGGTAATTCGAGTCATTATGGCATGGACCATACATTGTCCAACATTGTTTCTCGATCCATCTTCAGCCACAGGATCAGGGTCCCGCCATATACATAGTCACATTCCCCGAGTCCCCATCTGCACTCGGCCCTGGGGAATCATTTTTATCACATCACGCCCATGTACGCATGCTCATGTTCAAAATTATCGAAAACTTGTTATATGTTCTTTATCATCATATATTGTTCATGTCCGATATTTGGTTTTAATGTGTGCAGGTACTTGGTCATCACAAACTAGTGCAACCCCTTTAGGTATATGATCGACACTAGAATGTAATCATTACCTTTGAATATCAATTTCATCTCCTAGTCACATCCTCTGACATTCACCTTTAGGGTCCCCACATACGGTTTTGCAGTACTATCACCTCTGCTACATTTTTGTAATGTCACACAGTAACACTCTCCCCTACATGAGTTGTCCCGTTCATAGTTCCCCTTGATACTTTCAAACTCATGCTTCTTTCACCCCCTAGGGATGGGAGTCCCAATAGTATTACGCATTTCCGAGAATAAGCGACATACTCCTTCTCATCCTAGCTTTCCCAATGGACTCCCAGGTTATCTCATCTCATTTCTATTTGACTGCACCGCCGCAGTATCAATAACCCTCCATTTCATCCATAATCAGTTTTCCCATGTGCAGATTTCCCTCCATTCCTTTAACTCATACAGAACCCAACCCATGGGCCCCCCACCCTCCACTAGTTCTCCACGCAACTTGCGCCCTCACAGGCCAAGCCATCTCGCACTGGGGCACTTGTTTATGTATCTGTACACTCATCCCAAATTATTCAAATCCTTTGTTTCCAACATTTGACAACCTTCTTTTCTGGAAATTCAACCCATTTCACCCTTGGTTGGGGCATCCACTCTCCTTTACTCATTCTGACATCGTTCATAAACCCCGAGTATCCCATAGTCCATGTACCACTAATCTCTGAGTTTTTCCACTTTGTCACGCCTTTGGCACAATTTAACCCCATGTCTAGTCATCCCCCTAACACTAGATACAACTTTACGATTGTTTCCAATCATCCTTCCAACATACCCCCAACCAAGGGCAGCCTTGAGTCTCACCACATCATGACTTCATCCATGTTCCCTATCCGTTCATGATCTTATCTCTGTGGATTTCATGAATCCATTTTATTATTAGAGTCGTGCCTCTCTTTCTGTCGACATCAGCACAATTTCTAGAAGGGAGACAATATCTTGACTCTCATTACCTTTACCGTGAGGAGTATCGGATGAAACAGAGAGAGCCATCATTTATCTCTGATGTCGTTGACCCCCATAACATTCAACTTCAAAAAAATCTCATGTTATGGTGGGTCTTACCATGCGACTATTGCAGTTGTTTTATACTAGCCGAAGACCCTTGAATTTGTTGGGCCATCAATTCCTACGATTCATCGACACTTCTTATAGGCATCCTTGCCTATTTTCATATTATGTTCACCATCAAAATTGTCATATGTCATTATCAAACCACCCCAGAGGGCATTGTAGTTATCTACATCACCATACAACTTCAGTTATCGTCTTACATTTTGAGTTACATGATACGAGCATGGGGCATGCTCGCCTCGTTTGTATACAAATTTTCTTTTTTCTCCCTAGAGAAATATTTGGGTCCCATAGTTTCTCTTCTCCCCCCAACGGATCGCTCTTGCAATTCCTATCAGTACTCTTCATTACAATGTTACTTTTAGCAAAAGAAACATTGATGTATTTCCTCTATATGTATGCTCCTAACCTCACACATCAGGGGGCATCTATTATCACTGAAATTTCATCACCCAATTGATGAAACATATACAAAAATTATTATAATATTTATTTGACTTGTCATGGAGTTAGTTAGCAAATAATAATATTTTATTATATAAGAGAAGTTATTAACTCTATAAAGAAGAGTTCTATCTGTCCATTTTAAAGGGTGAAGAATTTGGGTATTTAGGAGCTCTCCTCTTGGGCTACATTGTAGAGCATTTTAGAAAGATGTGAGGATTTATTGTGCACTCATATTTTATTTGTTGATTTTGTAAGAAACCCATATTTGTCAAATTTAGGTAATGAGAACGATTAATTGCATACAGATTTAGCACTTAACAATATTTTCCACCATAAGGGATTCGTTAATGTGTAACACAACTATTTATAATAACCTAAAAATAATGAATTATTCTTACTTACATACACTTCATTCATACTTTAAAAAGTAATTAATCAAATTAATTAAATTCATACATTCATCAACATAAAATGAAGAAACAATGAGATTCATAAAAAAACATGCCATGAAATGTATGTGTATGTGTATACAACATTGTCTAAATTGTATATTTTTTACAAAATGACACCTAGTGCCCAATATGCAAAATGACAACAAGTGCCCTAACATAAAAACAAAAACAGCCATATGGTGGCCTAGATACAAAATGGTAGTCATTGGCAACTCATTAACCACTTTCACCCTCGCCACCCTCAAGAGCATCCTAGAAATTGATCTCTCTTCTATTTCTAGAAGAAGCACCTCAATTGGTTTTGGGCATGGGCGTGGTTCGTCGCTCTAGAGATTACACAAAGAAAAAACACAATTCTAAGTTTTTTTCCACAATGAATTAAAAGACTTACAAAATGATACTTTGTAATTCAACATAAGATAACTCACTGAATATGGTAGTAATAATCATGAGGGTGTTAACCTCCTCCATGACCCTAATCTCTCAGTGATGCCACCCTACGTCAATTACAAGGATCAAATTATGAAATTTAAACAAATATGCATAAAATCAATTACATTTGTGATACATAAAATTCATCATCAACACATTATCTTACCATGAATATCTCAGGCCTTTATGGAGAGTCTCTAACATGTGGAGCGCTTGAGTGTACAAACTGATCCAAGGACACCTCTACTGTGGAAACCTCAATGGATGGTGAAAATGGAAATGGTGGTGGGGTTGGGTGGCACACGATTGCATCCATTGTGGATGGATGCAATGAAAGAGGTGATGTATATGGGTGGATTGTGGGTCCATCCACTCAGGATGCATGGAATAAGAAAGATGTTGGGGGTGGGAGGCTATGGATCCCCACTGATTGTACAAGTGATGGAATAACCCTTGGCATGGAGTAAGCTAACCTAGAAGCTATGGGAAAGTGCCTAGGAAGTGGACTAGTACCAAAAATAGCAAAAATATCAGCATCATCCATACATATTAATAATATTGAACTATTAGTACAAAATAGTAAAATTTAACAACATAAATAGAAAAAAACTGATATTTAAATGAGGTTTAACTCTATACATGGTACTTGTGATGCAAGTGACTTGTCCATCCCTAGTGGACATTGCTCGGCATCACTTGGTCCCATAACCTGCAGAAACACAAGAACATTAAAACTTGAGGATGCCATAAAATAAAGAAACCATTATGGTGAATTTATTAAATGTGACACATACATGTGTATGTGGTAGACCGATTGATTAGGCTACCTCTATTGTTGCATAAGTTGTGGAGATGGACAATAATGCATCCATGGGCATAGGAAAAACAACGTACAATAAAATATCGATATAACTACACAATATACTATATAAATATATAAAAATGAAGAACATAGAGATGGTTAAGATACTAACTTCCTCCATGAAATTCTTCTTTCCACTGGCCTCAATAGGCCCATAGAATTTTTTCTTGCAACTCGAGCATTTGTGAGGTTCACATGGATGACTGATATGTCCATGTTCCCTCTCATCACTACACTCTATTGTACGAGGTGAAGCTCAACCCCTCTATCAATGTCATTGGTAGGAACCTCCTATCGAGATAGTGCAACAAAGATACCATGTTGCACTTGAATCCGAATAAACAATGATATTTCTACCTTTACCTGTTATAATGTCTTTGCAATATGAGGATGATGGGTAGGGGGTTACGATATCTCATGGGGGACAGGGACCTAAAATGGGATCATGCCTAGCATGTTCTCGATCTTGTATGGACCCTCGACCCACCCCTGGAAGTCACCAATGTCGATAGTTCACATGGTGACCCATAATAAATTATTCCCATAATTTTATCAAAAAATATAAACACACTTCCCTATTATTGCAAGGAGGTTTATCAAATACCATGTAGGTCACCTATCCATATAGTGTTTACTCATTTGTGGGTGGATGCACCAGTCAATGCAAATGCATTTCTTGTTGACATGTGGTTGTTGTCTAGTTCAGGGATCAATGAAAAGAGACATCAATTCTTGTTTTGAAATACCCAAGTCTCTAACTTGGTTTCTATCTAGTCTAGTGTAGTAAAACTTGTATATTTTCATTTCCTGTTTTCAAGACCTGCATGCAACTGCGGATCGTCATGACTAGGCTCAGGTCGAGGCTAGCTTCATCATTAGCCACCAGGATGATCATAATCATGAAGAGGAGGAGAAGAATATTGATCTGATAAGTAGGGAACCTGACCAAGCTCTCTTCTTAATTGATAGCATAGTGAGGGTTGATGAAGAAAACAGAGGTTGTGTACTCTCTGAGTGGAGAAAGATGTTGAAACACAGGGTGCAGATGTTGGATATAGTAAAAGACATTGTGAAAATAGTGGGACTTGTCCTTGCAGGGATCAAATTATTTCAGTGATCACACTTGGTACTAGGTTTAAATATTACAACATTAATTTGTCAGGAAGACAAAGTAAGTGTGATCACTAGAAAAAATGTTGTTAAAGTGTTTGAAGATTTTATTGGTAGTCACTTTTTGGATGAATACGATACACAGGTTAAGATTCTCCTTCAAGACATTGTGTGCAATGCTTCATAGACTGCTCTTCCGTTCTGTGGCATTAGAAGAGCTTTCTTCCACATTTCAGTCTTTTGGTTGGTTTATAATTTTTTTTTTTTTTTAATTGAATAAAATCCATTTTGTTGTGCTTTTTAATTACATAAAATCAATTCATCAGAAGCATGTATAGTTCGTCTCAATCATTAAATGTGTTTAACCATTCAAGTGAATTACATTTTTTCTCATTATGTTTAGCATCCCCAAGTTATTTTGTTTCCAAAATCATCATAGAGTCCATGTTAAATAAGGATGGTGCCCAACAATTAAATATTTATTTTTATTTCAACTCAATTGTCTAGAGCACAGACACATATATTGTGACTAAGAACTTATATCCCATAAGAAAACATGTTATGCCTTTTGTGGAATCTCTTCTTAATTATTTATGCCAAATGCTTGTTTGGTATTTTTTCATAAAAACAATGATCTTAGGTAAGATTAAGAAATCCAAATGTTCAACAACACCTGTCCACCCTGGGTTCAAACCCACGACTTGCATGTCTCCTCATTTTGCTTTGTTAAAAAACGTGTTGATGCTCGGTTTTTCTTTATTCTTAAAAGAAAAGGGATCGTGGATGCTCTTTTTATGGTTTTGTATACACCCGCCCACCCTCAGGTTCAAACCTACAACCTACTTGTCTTCTCATTTTGTTTGGTTAAAAAACCTCTTGAATGATGTATTTTTTCCCTCATTACTTGTTTGACTAAAATAGATAGATGAATAGGCATATTAATTGCATAGATACGATAGGTGAAGTTACATTTATTAGGTAGGTGAGGGATGGAGAATTCTAGAGAAATATCTCATCCCATGTATTTTGATTTCAGTTTTATATGTGAATGTGAAGAAGAGCTCAAGAGCTCCATTGTTGTGTGTGTTCATACTTTGTTTTGTAAATGCTTGCCTCTGTTTGAACATGAACATGGTATCAGAGAAGGAGTAAGACTCTTTGAAGATTGGAGAGAAATTTGCAAGACATTCCAAAGAAATTTGAAGCTTGATCAACCCGCAATAGGAGGACGAGAGTTTCAAGGCATTCTGGTGCAAAATTTTGAAGAAAAGCACTTCGAAAAATCGCATTTTAGAACTCAATTGCCCCCTGCCTTTGTACACAGTGGGACCAAAATATTTTGGTCACCCTTAGCTAGTTTAGGACCCATGATCAAGGATTTTCAGTCACCCAGTCACCCCTAGAATACATAGAAGCAACGACCGAAAATCAGCTCTTACACGATTTTCTCTGGTCATGCCCAGACTGAAGAGAAAAATTGACCAGACAAGAAAGAAACTTGGGTTTTCTATTTTGACAGAGAAAAAACCATCTTGATCAAGTTTTAATGTTAGGTAGTTAGAGAGGTAGTGGAGACCATCCAATGTAAGGTGGACTAGGTCCATTGTTTTATTAAATAAGGCCCATTATGGTAGTTAGATATAATAAATGTAAGAGGACTTCTTAGAAGATTCTTCTTCTAGAAGATTCCTCCTCTAGAATGTTCTTAGATGATGGTAGCACTATATAAATGGGTTCAAACAATGTAATGGGATATGAAGAGAAGCATTATATTGTGAGTGGTATCTCAATAGGAGGATGTCCCCTCGAAGAGGCAAGTGAACAGGAGAGGATCCCTTCCATAATAGGATCCATTGTATGGTGTTGCCCTACCTCAAGGGTTTTCAATAATAAAAGTGTGGTTTCTTCTATATTGTTCTCTAGATATATTGTGTATTCAACATTTGTGGTAATTATATGTGTATATATACTTGGGGACTTAAAAAATGGTATCAGAGCACTTTCCTTGGGAGGAATTGTGGGAAAATATTTTTTTTTTTGCAAATTTATTTTTTCGGAGAAAAAAAAGAGGGCCAAGAAATTTTGGATGATTTATGTAGGTTTTGGTGAAAAATTTGTTGAAACTGATTGTAAATTTGAGTTCCTCTCAGAAAAACACCCAATTAAAAAAACAAATTGTCTGAAACAAAGTCCAGGAAGTAAATTTATTTGCATTTTAAAATATGCAATTTTCAGGGTTTTTTTCGTGGACTTCTATGTGATTTTTCTGATTTTTGTAGTAGCTAGAGCTTCATTTCACAATTTCACCCAAATTGAGAAATAAAAAATCGTCTGAACCAGAGTTACGAAAATTTGAGGATGCCATAAAATAAAGAAATCATTATGGTGAATTTATCAAATGTGACACATACATGTGTATATGGTAGACCGATTGAGTAGGCTACCTCTACTACTGCATAAGTGGTGGAGATGGACACTAATGCATCCATGGATGTAGAGGGTCTGTTACACGGGCGTAGAAAATACAAAACAACATACAATAAAATATCGATATAACTACACAAATACTATATAAATATATAAAAATGAAGAACATAGAGATGGTTAAGATATTAACTTCCTCCATGAAGTTCTTCTTTCCACTGGACTCAATAGTTCCATAAAAAAATTTCCTGCAACTCAAGAATCTGTGAGCTTCACATGAACGATTTTTATGTCTATGTGCTCTCTCCTCACTGCACTCTATTGTATAGGATGAAGCTCAACCCCTCTATCAATGTCATTTGTAGGAACCTCCTATCTAGATAGTGCAACAAAGCTACCATGTTGCACTTGGATCCAAGTAAATAATGATATATCTACCTTTACCTACCATAATATCTTTGCAACAAGAGGATGACGGGTATGGGATTCACGATTTCGCGTGGGGGACAAGGACCTAACATGGGATCATGCCTAGCATGTTTTCAATCCTATGTGGACCCTCAACCCACCCCCTGGAAGTCACCAATGTCGAAGTAGTTCACATGGTGACCCATAATTTTCTCAAAAAATATAAAGGTACCTCTCTATTATTGCAGGGAGGTTTATCAAATACCATGTATCACCTATCCATGTAGTGTTTACTAATTTGTGGGTGGATGCAGCATTCAATGCAAATGTGTTTCTTGTTGACATAGGGTTGTTGTCTAGTTTAGGGATCAATAAAAAGAGACCACTTGCAATGGACCTCACAATGACGCCCAAGGAAGTAGCTAGGTTCTCTTGTACCCCTTAATTCATTCACAGGGGTTCTCAATAAGGCTAACCCCTCATCAATTTGTATTTCTATGTTGGGTGGTTGTACTAAAAATAAAAGTAATGAATTCAAACTTAAACCGACTTTAAAATTTATAAAACTAACTTCCTTGGCGCAATGAAACAAGGTTCATCTAAATTTTTGATAATGATTAGATGATAAAAAATTAAGAATCTTAAAGACAAAGTGCCTAAAAATATTGAATTTAAACTTGAACTGACTTTAACATTTGTAAAATGAACCTCCTTTGGATATATATATATATATATATATATATAGACAAAGTGCCTAAAAATATTGAATTTAAACTTGAACTGACTTTAACATTTTGTAAATGAACTTTGATATATATATATATATATATATATATGAGTATAATATGTGAAGTATATGCACATACAAATCAAATTGAGTATTGTAATTAGTCCTATTCATCAGAGAAAACAATAGATTCATCGTATGAAAGTATGTCCGAAGAGTTTGTTGATCCTATGGTCATTGAATTCACATAGGACCCAATTCGGCTGCCCATAACGGAAGACTTTGCTTGGGTTCTTTACGACTGCAGGACTCTCGAGAAGATTTGGGATACCAAACACGACGCCATTAAACCCTATACATGCCAGCCCTTCGACATTCGCAATGCGATCCCTCAGATTGAGATAAGGCAACAGATGCACCAATACATCGTCAAAAATAACACATACTGCCTTGTGTTCATTTCGATGGATTACACTAAACCGTTGAACTGAACGGATATGAAACATCTGTTGAATGAATTGGTTATAGCTGATGAGCATTGTTGGCTCATGAGTAAGAACTGAAATAGTCAGGAATCAAAGTCCAGTTGGAAGGTTCTATTGAAAAAATTGAATCTGCTCCATTTTTATTGCCAATACACCGAAGCAAATAGAGAGACCTTTTTATTAATCAAGGGATACGAATTATTGTTGAGTGTAATAAATTGCAGGTTATACTTGTTAAGCCATTGGTACCCTTCAATTGATGATTCAGAGGAGGTGTGAAAAGAAGTGGCCAAGCTCGTAGATATCGTCGGTCTAAAAGATGGTGATTTGTACGTAGCCACTGAAGATAATGTAAACTCTCAAAATGAAAGGGGGAGAGGCAAAAATTTAATTACTCAAGATGGACTCACAAATAAAGGATATAGTGCTATTATTGCAAGACATTTGGTCACTATAAAAGTGAATGAAGAAAGAAGCAATCATATCTGAATAGGGGTAGAGAAAATGTTACAAACACTGAAGAAGCAACATATGAATTGATGTTCTTCTCATGTCAAGTCACAGAAGAAGAAAGAAACAATGTTGATCTTTGGTTGTTGGATAGTGGCTGCAACAATCATAATACAGGTAAAAAAATATTTGTTTACTAGTTTAGGTAGCTCTGTCACATCTCAAATTAAATTGGGAGATGATTATCAAAAGATGAAAATAACAAACAAGATGAAAAGAAGGTGTAATTTATGTATTATCCAAACAAGATGAAAAGAAGGATATTCATGATGTTTATTATGTACCTGGTCTGAGACATAATATGATGAGTGTAGGACAGATGGATGAACATGGTTGTATAGTGATTTTTTAAGGTTCCAAGTGTACAATCTTGGACGAACCACCCAGTAAGAAAATCATAGCTACAATGCAAATGAACAAAAATAGAATGTTTCCTTTGATATTGAGAAATGTAAATTTGCCAGAGTCATATGCCCAAAATTTGTCAGGCTCAAATGAGTCTTGGTTGTGGCATCTTAGATATGGTCATTTACCATTTAGTAGTCTCAGTATTTTATAGAAGAATTCTATGGTCAAAGGTTTTCCCATCATAAATGAACAGAAAAACTCCTATGAGAGTAGTATTTTGGCCAAACACAAAAGGGATAGTTTTCCCAATGCTTCCTATAGAGAAAAAGAACACCTCGAGCTAGTGCATACATACCTCTGTGGTCCAATGAAAACTCAGTTAATAGGAGGCCGCTTTTATTTTCTAACATTCATTGATGATTTTAGCAGGAAAGCTTGGTTTTATTTTCTCAAGAACAAATCATAAACATTTGAAAAGTTCAAAGAATTTAAATCTTTGATAGAGAAATAGAGTGGAGAATACATCAAAGTACTCAGGTCAGATCGAGGACGTGAGTATGACTCCAAATAATTTGCATCATATTGTAGACAGCATGGGATCAAGAGACAGTTTACCACAAGATACACTCCACAACATAATGGAGTAGCTGAAAGGAAGAATCAGACAATAATGAATATGGCCATAAGCATGTTGAAGGCTAAGAATTTTCCAAATGAATAATGGAGTGAAACAGTGGCATGCTCAGTGTATATTTTGAACTTGTCACCAACTAGTAGTTTGGAAAATCAAGTCCCTCAAGAAGCATGGAGTGGTATGAAATCAAGTGTTTCTCATTTTAATGGTTTTGGTTCTGTGGCTTATGCACATGTTCCTGAAGAGATGAGGATAAATCTTGATGATAGAAGTGAAAAATGTATATTTGTAGGATATAGTGAGTAGTCTAAAGAATATAGGTTGTATAATCTTATTACCAAGAACTTTATAGTAAGCATAGATCTGACATTCCAAGAAGATAAATATTAGGATAACCAAACAAGTGAAATGATTATAGATCAGGTTCCTTCTATATAGGAAGATAAGAAAGTGGAAGGTACAGGAAAACAAGCTTCTCCACCAAGACTTCCAATATTGCAAGTACAAGGCCAAGGAGAACAAACAGAGCACAATTCATCTTCTTCTTCTAGAAATGATTCAGATCCCACTATAGCGAATTTGAGAAACCAGAAAACAAGAAGCTCGAGATAAATTTATGAGCAGAATGATGATGTGGATCAACAAGAACAAGTATTTTCTCTGTTATCCTATCAACCAGTATATGTTGAAGAAGCAGTCAAAGAAGAAAAATGGGTTGATGTAATGAATGAAGAAATTGAAAGAAACGACACATGGGATCTTTTGGATCTCCCTACAAGTAAAACCGACATTAGAGTTAAGTGGGTGTATAAGAAAAACTTCAATGAGAAAGGAAAAGTAGAAAATAAAAAGGCAAGAATTGTAGAAAATGGGTTTGCTCAACAACTCAGTATTGACTATGGAGAAACATTTGCTCCAGTAGCACGCTTGGATACTGTCAGAGTATTTTTGGCATTGGCAACTCAAAATAAATGGTCATTCTATCAAATGGACATTAAATCGGTCTTTCTAAATGGAATTTTACAAGAAGAAGTTTATGTGGATCAGCCACCAATATTTTAGATTAAAGGTAAAAAGTACAAAGTGTACAGATTGAAGAAAGCACTGCGCAGTTTGAAGAAAGTTCCAAGATACTGGTACAATCACATTGATTCCTATTTTCTCAACAATGGGTTCAACAGGAGAAACAATGAACCTACACTTTACACCAAAAAAGATCAAAAAGGTAATATTTTGATAGTTTATTTCTATGTTGATGACATGATTTATATAGGAAATTTGTTGTTGAATGAATTCAAAGTAGCCATGCAAAGTGAATTTGAGATGACTAATCTTGGTCTTATGAAATATTTTTTGGGAATTGAAGTTGATAAATAAGAAAAGAGAAGTTTTATTTGCCACCAAAAATATGCCACAACTATTTTGAAAAGGTTCAAAATGAACAAATGCAAGCCAACAGATACACCGATTGCAACAGGTTCAAAGATAATTAAGCAAGATGAAGGAACATAAATTTATTATACTTTGTATAAGAGGATTTTAGGAAACCTCATGTACCTTACATATACCAGGCCAGATATTATGTATGCGATGAGCTTAATTTCGAGATTTATGGAAAATTCCAGAATTTCACATTGGAAAGTTGGAAAAATAATTTTGAGGTATATTGTTGGTACAAGAGATTATGAAATTTGGTATTCCAATTCAGAAGATGATTCACTTGTTGGATATACAGATATTTATTTTTTAGGTAGCGTTTATTATAGGAAGAGTACTTCAGGGTACGCATTTTTATTGGGTACAAGTTTGATTTCACGGGCTTCAATGAAACAATCCATCGTCACAATTTCTTCAACAGAAGAAGAGTATGTGGAAGGACTTCGACATCTTTTTATGGAGTGCATATGAGAAGTATCCTTAGTGATATTCCACATGAAGTAAAGAAGACAAATCCTATATTTTGTGACAAAATTTCAACACTTGCATTATCTAAGAATCATGTGTTTTACTGCAAGAGTAAACACATTGACACTTGTAATCATTTCATCCATGAGATTGTCAATGATGGTAGAATCATGCTACAGTTTTGTGGTTCTAAAGAACAATTAGAATATATATTCACCAAACCATTAGGAAGAAATACTTTTGAATTTCAGAGACAACACTTGGGCATTGTTTATGTTGATTTTTGTAATGGTCAAAATTAAGGGGGAGCATTGAATGATATAATTTCTCCCTCATTACTTGTTTGACTAAAAAAGATAGATGGATATGAAGATTAATTGCATATATAAGATAGGTGAAGTTTCATTTATTAAGTAGGTGAAGGATGGATAATTCTAGAGAAATATCTCATCCCATATATTTTGATTTCAGTTTTCTATGTGAATGTGAAAAAGAGCTCCAGAGCTCCATTCTTGTGTGTGTTCATAATCTGTTTTGTGAATGCTTTCCTCTTCTTGAACATGAACATATGATGGGTTTCTATTTTCTCTTAAAAGAAAAAGGATCCTGGATGCTCATTTTCTGGTTTTGTATTTTGTTAAAAGGCATGATCTTGGATATTAGAACTACAATAATAAATGAACAAGACTCCCACTTTGGGGCTCGAACCCACGACCATAAGGTTGAAATATCTTGGATTCCCATTTTCTGGTCATGTATTTTGTCGAAACACATGATCTGGGATATAAGATATCCAATAATAAATTAACTCGACACCAACCATGGGGATGAAACCCACGACCAAAAGATTGTGAGCCTTGCACTCTAACAACTCAGATAGACGAATCTACATTTCTTAATATCTACATAATATTATGATTAAAAACAAAAATATTTTTTTAATGATGATTTACACTACATCAATTGTTTAAATGCATATTCAGTGGCTATAGTTTAGAGGATATAATTCCACATTGTAGTTTACTGATGATAATTGCACATTGTGGTCGTGTAAATGCATAATCAATGGATGTAGTTTAGTGGAGATGATTCCACATTGTAGTTTAGTGGTGATAATTTCACATTGTGGTCATGGAGGCCTAGGCTCGAATTCCAACAACTACATAATTCCACATTGCCACCAATAGCTACACACTGCCACATTTCCTCTTTTATATTTTCAAAAGATGAGGGAAGTTTTGAGCAGCCATATTGCCTATTTTATATTTTCAAAAGACGAGGGAAGGTCTTATAATGTAGGGATAGTGACAACTAGTCAAATTTGAAACAATTCGACTTGAACCTTTCATAACAATTCAACGAATTACCAATTCCCTTAAATGGAAAATAATTTTTTTTTTTTTCTAAAACCCAAAACAATAACTATAAAACTTAATATTAAAATTTGTAAAACAAACAACTTTGTGCATATTAAGGGAAGGACCTAATAATCACTAGCCTATATAGAAAGTTCCACACATTGTTCGAATTTCCTTTGTACTCCTATCCATTATAAAAATAAAAAATAAAAAATCAACGTTTTGATTTTGGATGTTATCTGTTATAGAATATCTTGTTTAAAACTCTTGTCTTCATAGATGAATTTTTGTAAAAGGGTTTATCTTTTAATAATTAATTTTCGTTAAAGAAATGTGGAAATGAGCACTAGTATTATTACTGGAACAATAAATCCTTCACAACTAGTTTTCTAATTTAAATATTGTACTATTGTGAAAAGTAAGAAAAATGTTAAAAAAGGAGAATATAATTTCATCAGAGACATGGAGTTGATATTGTAGAAGAAGAAAAGACATGAATAATTGTGGTGGATTTGTCTCGACAATTTAACTAGAATTTCCCACTATAATTTGAAATTTGGAATTGAAGACCACTATTTGAAATATTTATCATCTCATTTGCTAGAATGAAATTTTTCAAGGATGTTCAACTTGATCTTATTCTAAATGGATGATACTAGTCGAAACTCTCCTTTAAAGATAGGCATGTTCCTTTCTTTCCAAGTATCCCAAAGGAAAAAGATAGGGAAGAGCTACCAAATATGATTAGGGACAAGGTTACGAAAACCTTGAGATCACCAAGAGGAGATCGTTATTCGAACCGAATTCACAAAGCGATTAAATTGTCGAAAGGCAAGGTTCCCTTGATCCCAAAGGGAGGTGTGGAATGAGAAAGGATCAATAATATGCTCAATGGATTCATTAGATTTGTGGTACATGATGCAAAAACCAAGACCCTCAAACCAACGACGAAAGAGATGATCTTGGGTTAAACTTTTCCCATGGGTGACAATCCAAATAAAAGTTGCAACTTTGGGAATAGATTCTCTTTCAAAAATTTGGATCATATGTCATTCGAAGGAGATACAACACATTGGGTAGCTAAATATTAGGCTTCTTTAATATTGAAACACCTAGCTGGTTGGGGGGCCCATTAAAGCTTATCTGGAAGTGTAGAGGGTTTGATTTTTTGTTGAAAATCTCATATTGTAGAGAGGAGAAAGTTCAGTGATCTTGAAGAGGGTGTGATTTGGGTTGATATACCAAGTTCTCAAATCATATGAATTAGACTCTAGGAGTTAGTATTAATGGACTTTGATTCCCTACTCTGCTTGAAGAATACCTTTGATAGTACAAAATTTGGGATTTCTTTGAAGTTGAAGAAGTTTTTCCAGGAGTCATCCCAGAAAAGGGAAAATGTTCCATCTTGTATTTCCCAAAATTCACAAGCTTGTATTAAGGATTTATGTTGCCAAGAAACACTCCAAATTAAGGATCCGAACATGTTCCTTGTCATTTTGATGATATCTGAGGGGTTGATGAGATTGGCATATTTGTTTCTCCAAAGCTCACTCTAGAGCTTTTCATTGGCTTGAAGCAAACACCACCATGTTTTGGCCACGATGATGTTGCTGAGGATTTCAAGATCTCTTAACCTGAATACCCCTTTTATCTTGGGAAAAAAGATATTTTTCCAAGATTTTTTTGTTGTACTAGTGTCCTTCCAAAACAATTGTAATGGATAGCCTTAGCAACCTTAAGAACACATTTAGGTGTGGCTAAATCAGAGAAAATATACACAGGAATGGATTGAAGGACTGACTTGAGAAGTATGAGACGACCATCTATATTACAGGAGTGGAAGGTCTAGTTGGAAAGTTTTTTTCCAAGTCTAGATATAATATCTTCTCAAGAGAAATTGCCAACAATAGAATCAAGGAGCGGGGAACCAAGGTAATTGGATAGAAGGGAACTCTTGGAGAATCCAAGGATAAGGGACACATGAAATTGAATAGAGAGGATTGTTAAAGATTAATATTTAACATTTGAGATGGTTGATGGAAGTACCATAGGCCTACATGAAGTCTTCCAGAACCCTTTTGAAGGTTATAGCTTCCATAGTTAAGGGGACCCCCATCAACATGGTATCGTCAACAAAGTGATTATGCGAGGGAGGATTCTGAGTTATGGAGAGAAAGGCCCTGAAGACTATGGGATTGAACGAAAAATTTAATACTTTGGCCAAGACCCTCAATCATAAGAATGAAGATAAAGGGATAAAGTGGATCACCTTATCGAATGCATCTAGAAGGGAAAAAAGGGGGAAAGGGGAACCATTGATCAGTAAGGAAAAGAAGGTTGAATAGTATACATAATTAAAATAAAACCAAAGAAAGGATCAGGTTTATTTCATGAAACAAATAATCATAATGAAAGAAAATTTTGAGATGGGACCAAGATTTATTCAAATGAATATTCACAATATCATACAAGGTTTAAGATATTATATAAGACTCTAATTTAAAATAAACTAATAAACCCACAAGAAACATTTCCATCATAACATAAAGAAAATATCTTTTGGAATATTGCAAGACAATTGAAACATATGTAGATATCTTAACAAGATATTTCATTGAAAATTTGAAATTGTGATGGACACACACTTGACAATTTCATCTTAAGACTCAAATTCTGAAAAATCAATAGTCATGTATCCCAAATAGTTCTCTAGGAACCTAAACAAATATACAATTGTCTTTTAAAATGTTTATAATATTTCAGAAATTAAAATGTGATTTTCCAAATCGACTAAGAAGGGGCTCCTGTGTACTGTAAATAAAAGAAAGACTTGGAAGAATGAAATAAAAATATTTACAAATCGACCTTAGGTTTTCACAAATCATGAAAAAAATAAGATTGGAGGATTACTATCTGAGAGGAAAATAAAGGAAGGATAAATGGAATAAATTCTTGAATTACTATGATGGAAAAATTTATTTCTCTCTCTCTGATATCCCTCTTGTTGTTGGGATCTTTATTTATATAATTTTATCTTTGATCCTCCTTTGAGATAACTGTTTTCGATTAGTTATTTCGGGTTGATGATCTGTTGCAACGACTTCTTGATCCACTCATCAATGTACTCCTTCATTGGTGGGGTGATTATATCCTACTTAACCCCAAGTGAGAATGCATCTTCCTCTATTTATTTAAATTTTGAGAGGAGTGATCAATTGATCACAAGTGGACCTCATTGTCATTCACAAAGGTGACGAGCCAATGTTTAATTTCATCTCTAAGAAACTCTATAAGGTTGTCTAATTCATTATCCCATGAATTAGTAACAACAACTAACTCCTCATACAGTTTTTCTTTAGTTATAATCCTAGAATTCCTTATAAGTTGTGGGCCCTCTAAATCAACAATTTCTAATCGTTTTAAGAAAGCATTTCCACTTTTTTCACTAATGTTTTCATAGTCAACAATTTCATATTGTAACATTTTTATCCTTGCTAGCTATCTAGCCCTCATTTGTTTTATCCTTTCAGTTGAAGGAAATTGTTTCCAACTTCTATGATGTGCGCTCAAACTGGTGACACATGCAATAAAATTATTTCCATCATTGTTGTAAAATCCTTCATCATGGTCCAAATTTTTTTTCAAATATTTTTTAAAAATGGTAATCCTTTGTGAATTTTCTCATGCGAATTGGTGAATTTTCTCATGCTTACTAAAGTTATAGGTTTACTTGGGGGTGTTTCATCTAATGCAACTATAGCCAATGGTTCTGCAAATAATGTCTTAGGATTCAATACATCCTCAAGCTCACTTATTATCCTTTTTAGTTTAACATTCTCTCACTCATGCTCTAATATTGAATGAGAAAAAATATCTGTTGTAGTAAAATGAAAATTTAGGAGTCTTGAAGTACTGACTCTTGATACATCAACTTCTGAACTCCATTTTTTGAGTTACCTTTCTATTATTTACATTGAATTTCGCTATTTGTATCTATTTCTCTTCCTTATTGCACTGAGAGTTATGGAGTGTTAAGGAATCCTCCTAAAATAAAATTTGTTATTATTTAGTCAAATCCTTTGGGATTTGTTGACTTCCAACGATTCAACGGGCTACCCAATAGGCCATTTCATCATTGTGTATCTCCATGCCTACTATGTTCCTTGTAATTGCTTGTAAAAATATTATTGTACCTCATATATGTTAGGTGTTTACAGAAAAATCCTTTGGGGTCAAAGCCTCTCAAAATTTCTTGCTCTTTAAGATTAAATGCATTAAGTGTCTTAGATACTTCATTTAGATGGGAAGAATTATTTACTACCTATTTCTTGTATGAATAGGTAGTGTAATGCTTTTATTTATTTATTGTTCTATCAAATAAAATACACCATGCCTTATATTGTCTACAGACTTTCGCAAAAAAATATATGTCATAAAAAAATATTGAGAGAAGAAGAGGATTTTCTTCACAACCATATAATCTAATGTAAGTATGGTTTTTTTCTTGGATGTTGTTAGGGACCTAACCTCCCTAACTCCTCACATAGATAAAATAATATATTTTCCATGTAATAAAGTCTGACATTAGTTAATAAGGCCTATTTAATAAATATGAACAAGTCAATGTAAGAAGACCTAATAGAAGCTTCCACTTCTATAAAGATCTTCATCCATAATTTTTGATAGAAGATAAATAGTGTAGATAAGAGTAAGAGGCATGAGAAATATTTTTCTTGCGAATTAATATAATAGAGCATTGCTCTGCTAGAGGTTTCCCCCTCGAAGAGGCAAGTGAACATTGCTCCCATTTCAATAAAGGTATCATTTTGGTGTGTTATTCACTACATTTTATTGTTTTGTTGGTAATTTCTGTTATACTCTTGTTTTTTCTTAATATCACATAATCAGGTGCATAAGAAGTGTTATCAGAGCACTTTCCTTGGAATGAATTGCGGGTTAATTTGTTTTTCCTAGGGTAGAGACGTGTTCCAACATCTTTAAACTATATTGATCTGTCGTTCAACACATAAATTCATAGTCGATGAAGCATACACACAAGAAATACAAGAGTTTTTTAATCTCGCATTGTTGGACACCCTTCTAACCCTTGTTGGCACCCCTTCGAGTGGTAGTGCATCAGAAAACACCTATATAAGAAATTGCTCTTCCAAGTACCTATGGTATATTGGGAGCCCCCCATGTATCTTGAAACTAGTCATATATCAAGTGATCGATATCCTGACTGCTATAGTTACACCGAGAAAAACACTCAGGAAGATACTCTCTAGTACTTGGGTAATTGGGTAGTACAACTAAGGGTACAATCTAGCCTCCTTAGTTGGTCCCTTGAGATATTGGTCCGAGTACTACTACTTTACCCCGCGTGTATATATGAGAGCTACATCATAGGGAAAACCCTTGTCTCCAAGCACCCTGAAAACCCTAACCCTTGGGAAAGAAATAGAACAAAAAAGGAACATACAATATCTATTGTTGTGCAACCTTGACCCCTGCATTCGGGTTGTGAAATTACTACACACCTTTTCCTGTTAAGAATTTGGGCATTTCGACACTATAGTATTATTCATTTTGACACTGATCATTGACACCTATCAATTTTAATTATTTTTTACCTTCCTACACCCTTATTTGAGATCTATCTCATTAGATTCCCCTTTTTTCCATGATCTTTGTGATACCTATCATTTTTAACCATTTTTTTTTACCTTCTCTCACCCTTATTTGAGACCTATTTCACTGGATTCCATTTTTCACCCTAATCATTGTGATACCTCTCATTTTTAACTTTTTTTTTACCCTGTGGACCCATACCATTCTCGACACCCTTATTTGTTACTTATCCCATTGGTATCCTCTCGATGCCTTGATCGTAATGGTATATACCACTTATTTTATTTCTCATACATGGACCCACCCCTCATCCCCTCATCTCTCCCACCCGTCTAGAAGAAACCAATTATAAATTGAGTATTGACCTTATTTCTCTTCAACCCCAAGTAAATAGAAACATTCCGACCATTCATTAAAAAATGGACCACATCCAAGCCCAAATCGATAGCCAAATTACTGAAGTCCCTTCTGCTCTCAACCAATTCATGAACAAGTTCCAGGGTCCTTCCTCCTCTGACCCACCTCTCTATACTGAAGGTTTTAACTCCAACCAACCTCAACACTCTCATTCCAACTCCTTACCTCATGACTTCCATCTCCCCAGAGTTGAGGTCAAAACATATGATGGATTAGGTCCACAAGCCTAGGTTACTTAGATGGAACATTATTTCTCCCTGCATGGTATCACTAATGAGTTAACCAAGTTTCGTTATGGAATTATCTATTTAGATCCAAAAATATGGCAATGGTGGAAATGGCATCGCAATCCATTCCAGGGGTATGTTTCTTGGTGATAGTTTGTTGCATAGATGCATGAGCGGTTTGACACAAACACCCACCATTTAGGACGTCTAACCAAGTTGAAATAGTCCAAAACACTGGAATATTTTTTTGTTTCCTTTGAGAACTTGGATTTCCGAATGGAGGGCATGACATATTCTTTCTTCAGGGAATTATTTATCAGTGGCCTAAAGGATGAAATTTTCACCCATTTCATCATGGCTCTCCCCTAGAGTTGGTCGGAAGCCACTAAGCATGCCAAGGAGGCACAGCATGTCATATTCTCCCAGAGAAAAAAACCCACTTTTGTTCTCTGTCCTAAACCCAACACCTCTGCCCCTCATGCAACACCTCTCAAAGTTCACAAGTTAACACAAGAAGAAATGGATGAACACTAATGCAAGGTTCTTTGATATAATTGTGATGATGAATACTTTCCAGGGAACAAGTGTATAGAATATAAACTTTTTATGTCTATTTTCGAGGATGTTTCTGATGAAGATGTTGAGGTTTCACCTGAAGCAACGCTACCCCCAACCGATGATATTACGCTTCCCTTTAATCCTCCTGAAGTTGAAACACCGATTTATCTACATGCTCTCACTGGTTTTTCTAGTCTTGAAACCCTCAAATTGTTTGGTTACATTAAGCACATGAAAACCATCATCCTAATTGACAGTGGTAACACTCATAGTTTCATTAATCACCACCTTTCCAAAGAAGTCAATTTTTATATCTGTGTTTTCAACAATTTTGAAATCATGATTTCCAATGGTGATTCCATGAAATGTGGAGGGCATTGTGAAAATGTGCACTTACAACTTGGTCAATATAACCTAAAATCTCACATGTTTTCTATTGACATGGATGGTTGTGAGATTGTTCTTGGTGTGGAATGGTTACACACCCTACGAACCATACTTGGGGATTTTAAGGATTTAACCATGCAATTCCAACATGAAGGAAAACAATTTAAATTCCAAGGCATTACCACAAGATCTTAGGAGATCACCAATTCCCATTGCCTATAAAATTTACTCAAAAAAGGTCATTCTGGCATCATTTCCCAACTTCATTCCATTCAAGCATTTGAGACACCCCTAGTACAGCCCAAACTTCAAGCTATCCTTTCATTCCATCATAGTTTTTTCCAAACCCCCTAGGTCATTCCTCCCTCCCTTGATGACAATGATCATTCCATTCCTTTAATACCAGACAATATTCCTCCCAATGTTCACCCTTTTCGTCATCCATTTTCTAAAAAAAATGAAATTGAGAAAATTGTCCATGATTTATTAGAAGTGGGTGTTATCTGTCCTAGTACTAGCCCCATATTCTTCCCCTATTTTCATGGTCCTCAAGAAGGAAGGAACTTACCGCATGTGTCTTGATTTTCATTCCCTCAACAAACTTACCATCAAGGACAAATTTCCCATTCCCATCATATATGAACTTATGGATGAACTCAGTGGGCCTCAATACTTTAGTAAAATTGACCTCCATTTTGGCTACCACCAGATACATATGGAAGAGGAAGAAATCCCCAAGACAATAATTTGCACTCTTGTGGGCCACTATGATTTCTTGTTCATACCCTTTGGTCTCTGTAATTCCCCCTCCACTTTTCAAAGTCTCGTGAATCATGTCTTTCGTTCTTTCCTTTGTCACTTTGTGTTATTTTTATTTGATGATATTCTCATCTATAGTAAAACGTCCATCCCATATCACCCATGTAGATCAAGTTCTACATCTCCTCTCCAAGCACAAACATTTCCTCAAATAGTGTAAATTTTATTTTGGCATCTATGAAGTTGAGTACCTGGGTCATATTGTTGGCAAGGATGGTGTAAGGGTGGATCCTAAGAAAATTGAAGCTATGTAGAATTGGCCTTTCCATAAAACTCTTAAAATTTTGTGTGGTTTCCTAGTTTTAATGGGATGTTATTGCAAGTTTGTTCAAAATTATGGAAAAAAAATTCCCCCCCTAATAAAATTAAAGCCTTTTGTTGGACTCCAACAATAGACCAGTCCTTCCAAGCCTTGAAGGAATCTATGTGCACTACTCTTGTATTGGCCCTACATGATTTAACTAAGACCTTTTTTCTAGAATGTGATGCATCAGGGAGAAGAATCGGGGCAGTCCTCATGCAATATGGACAACCTTTGTCTTTCACCAATAAACAATTGTCAGAGCGATATTTGGGCCAATCGATATATGAAAAAAAAACAATGGATATTTTTCATGCAGTGGATCTATGATGCCCTTATATATTCGGACAATGCTTCCAAACTAAAACTAACCATCAAAGCCTCAAGTACTTCATAGAACAACACATTTCCTCACTAAAGCAACAAAAATGGGTTACCAATCTTTTTGGATATGATTATGAGATCATTTACAAAAAGGGTAAAGAAAATGTGGTGGTTGATGCTCTTTCTAGGAAATATGAAGAAGAAGGGTTGTTCTTTTCCCTCTCATTCATTGTCTCCGAATGGATTCAGGTTGTTCTCCAAGAATGGTTGCATGAAACCAAAATCTACAACCTCATCCAAAAAATGCAACATGATCCCCAACATGCTCCAGGGTATTATTGGCACAATGAATAATTTATCTATAAAGGTCACCTATATTTAATTAAATAGTCGACCCTTAAATCCAAGGTGTTATATGAGTTTCATGCTTCTCCTACTGCAGGGAATTTGGATTTTACCAAAACTTATGAACACGTCAAACGCTATTTCTTCTAGGACAGTATGAAACAAGACGTCTTCACCTTTGTGGAAGAATGTGATATATGTCAATGCAATAAGGGAGAGACTATCAAAACTCCTAGCACACTCCAACTGATTCCAATTCCACCTCCTATTTGGACAAATATTTCTATGGATTTCATTGTGGGCTTACCCAAATCAGAAAATAAGTCAATCATCATGGTGATAGTGGATCATCTCTCCAAATATGCTCATTTTTGTGCTCTTCAACACCCATTCACAACATATACATTGGCTCAAATTTTTATGGATAATATATTCGAACTCCATGGAATTTCTCATTCTATTGTTTCTGATCATGCACCAACTTTTAGCATAAATTTCTGGAAAGGATTATTTAGTCTCTAGAGAACCCAATTGCAGCTTAGTGCATCCTATCATCCCCAAAAAGATGGACAAATGGAAGTGCTCAATAAGTGTCTAGAAACACATCTTAGGTGTTTTTAAACCGAACGAAAACATCATTAGGTTCAGTGGTTACCCTTAGCTGAATAGTGGTACAACACCTCTTACCATAAGGCCACTCACATGAATCTATTTGAAGCATTCTATAGACAGAAGCCACCATCAATTCTCCCATACATGTCAGGCATCTCCAAGGTTCAAGAGGTTTATCTCCATCTTACAACCTGCATGACCATTATCCATAATCTGAAAGAAAATTTGGTCATGGCTCAGAACTGCATGAAGAAACAAGCAAATCAGGGTCATTTTGAACATCAATTTTTTAAAGGGGACCAAGTGTTTCTACCTCGACAATTGTACAGGAAAACTTCGCTCAAATATCAGTAGTACCAGAAACTGACCCCCAAATTTTATGGTCCTTATACTATTCTCAAACGTGTGGGACTATTGACCTATCAGTTAGATTTTCCAAAGAACTCCAAGCTACATCTTGTTTTTCATGTCTCCTTCCTAAAGAAAGTGATTACAACCAAGTGCCATGCTCAAACTATTCTACCGGAGTTGGATGAAGAATTTTCCATTTGGTTGCAACCACAGGTTGTATTGGACCAATGAGAGCATCGTCTTCGTCAGCACACCATCCAGGAAGTGTTAGCTGAATGGAAGGATACTCCACCAAAGGATGCCACCTGGGAGTCATCTACTATTCTGCAGAAATTTCCTCATCTTAAGCCTTGAGGAAAAAGGATCCTTTTAAGGGGGAGGGCATGCTAAAGACCTAACCTCCCTAACCCTTCACATAGATAGAATAATATATTTTCCATGTAATAAAGGCCATCATTAGTTAATACGACCTATTTAATAAATATGAATAAGTCAATGTAAGAAGAACTAATAGAAGCTTCTCCTTCTAGAAATATGTTCATCCTAAATGTTATTTAGAAGATAGAATTAGTATAAATAAGAGTAGGAGGCATGAGAAATGTTTGTCTTGCGAATCATTGTAATATAGCACCGCTCTATTGGAGGTTTCCCCCTCAAAGAGGCAAGTGAGCATTGCTCCAATTTCAATAAAGGTATCATTTTGGTGTGGTATTCACTACATTCTATTGTTATGTTGGTAATTTATGTTATATTCATGTTTCTACTTAATATCACATAACCAAGTGTATAACACAGGAAAATACCCTTTCCTTTAAGAAAATCCTCAACCTCCTGATTCATTCTTCCTGGTTTTACTCCAGTTAATATATATCTGAATTATTTGAGAACTTTTTCTTGAATAAGTCAAAAATGAAAAGGAGCCTTGTGTTTCTAGAGAATAGAGTACCATAACTAAACTAGTTCATTATCAACATTCAAATTTCCTCTTAGAGGAAGCGTTAGGGACCTAACCTCCCTAACCCTTCACTAAGCAGAATAATGTAATTTCCATGTAATAAAGGTTGACATTAATTAATAAGGCCTATTTAATAATGTGAATATGTCTAATGTAACAAGACTTAATAGAAGCTTTCTCTTCTAGAAAGATCTTCCTCTAGAAATTTCTTTATAAGGTAGAATTACTACCAATAAGAGTAGAATGCATTAGAAAGTCATGTCTTGAGAGTTATCGTAATAAATATCTACTCTATTGGAGGTTTCCCCCTTGAAGAGGAAAGTGAACTTGGATTTCTATCAATAAAGGTATCATTTTTGGTGTTATGATTCTCTATATTTTGTTGTTCTACTGGTATTTGCTACAATATTTCTATTTCAAAATAATTATAATATGTATGGTACCTTACAACTGGTATCAAAACTATTTCCTTTGCAGAAATTGTTAGTAGTTTTTTCCAGGGTAGAGACATGTATTGTCGTTGTCTTTAAAGAAAATATATTTGTCATTCAGTGGGTAGAACTATGGTTGGGGAAGAATTATATGTGTTCTCATACATGGATCGACCCCTCATCCCCTCATGTCTCCCACCTGCCAATAAGTAACCGATTAGAAAACGAGTATTGGCCTTACCTTGTTTTAGCCCCAAGTAAATAGGGACATTCCAACCATTCATTCAAAAATGGACCACATCCAAGCCCAATTCAATAGCCAAATTATTGAATTCCATTCCGCTCTCAACCAATTCATGAACAATTTCCAGGGTCCTTCCTCCTCTGACCCACCTCTCTATACTAAAGGTGTTGACTCCAACCAACCTCTACACTCTCATTCCAACTCCCTACCTCATGACCTTATCTCCTAAGAGTTGAGGTCAAAAAATTTGATGGATTAGGTCCACAAGCCTAGGTTACTTAGATGGAACATTATTTCTCCCTGCATGGTATCACTAATGAGTTAACCAAGCTTCGTTATGGAATTATCTATTTAGATCCAGAAAAATGACAATGGTGGAAATGGCATCGCAATGCATGCCAAGGGTATGTTTCTCAGTCATAGTTTGTTGCAGAGTTGTATGAACGGTTTGACACAGACACCTACCATTTAAGACATATGGAAAGTTGAAATAGCCTATAAAACTAGAATATTGTGTTTCTCCCTTTGAGCACTTGGATTTCCGAACAAATGGCATGATAGATTCTTTCTTCGCTGAATTATTTATCAGTGTCTTGAAGGATGAAATTTTCACCCATTTCATCATGGCTCACCCCCAGACTTGGTTGGAAGCCACTAAGCATGCCAAGGAGGCATAAAAGGTCATATTGGCCCAGAGAAGAAAACCAACTTTTTTCCCCCATCCTAAAGCCAACAACCCTACCCCTCATGCATCTCCTCTCAAGTTTCACAAGTTAACATGAGAAGAAATGGATGAACACCAATGCAAGGGTCTTTGATATAATTGTGTAGATGAATACTTTCTAGGGAACAAGTGTAAAGAATACAAACTTTTTATGTCCATTTTCGAGGATGTTTCACCTGAAGCAATGATATCCCCAACCGATGATATTATGCTTCCCTATGATCTTCACAAAGTTGAAACATTGGTTTCTCTACATGCTCGCACTGGTTTTTCTCCTCCTGAAACCCTCAATTTGATTGGTTACATTAAGCACAGAAAATCCATCATTCTAATTGACAGTGGTAGCACTCATTGTTTTATTAATCGCTACCTTGCCAAAGAAGTCAATTTTTATATTCGTGTTGTCAACAATTTTGAAATCATGATTGCCAATGGTGGTTCCATGAAATGTGGAGAGCATTGTGAAAATGTGCACTTATAACTTGGTCAATATAACCTGAAATCTCACATGTTTTCTATTGACATGGGTGGTTGTGATATTGTTCTTGGTGCGGAATGGTTACGCACCCTAGGACTCATACTAAGGGATTTTAAGGATTTAACTATGTAATTCCAATAGGAAGGAAAACAATATAAGTTCTAAGGAATTACCGCAGGATGTTTGGAGATCACCAATTCCCACCACATAGAAAATTTACTCAAAAAAGGTCATTCTCGCATCATTTCCCAGCTCCATTCCATTCAAGTAGTTGATACACCCCTGGTACACTCCGACCTTCAAGCTATCTTTTCATGCCATCATAGTGTTTTTCAAACCCCCTAGGTCCTTACCCCCTCTGACAATGAAAATTATCATTCCATTCCTCTAATATCGAGCACTCTTCCTCCCAATGTTCACCCTTTTATTCATCCCTTTGCTGAAAGAAATTGAGAAAAATGTACATGAATTATTAGAAGTGGGTGTTATCCATCCTAGTACTAGCTCCTATTTTTCCCCTATTTTCATGGTCCTCAAGAAGGAAGGAACTTGCCACATGTGTCGTGATTTTCATTCCCTCAACAAACTTACCATCAAGGACAAATTCCCCATTCCCATCATATATGAAATTCTGGATGAACTCAGTGGGCCTCAATACTTTACTAAAATCGACCTCCATTTTGGCTACCACCAGATACATATGAAATATGAATACATCCCGAAGACAACATTTTCACTCATGAGGGACACTATGATTTCTTGGTCATCCCCTTTGGTCTCTGTAATGCCCCCTCCACTTTTCAAAGTCTCATGAATCATGTATTTTGTCCTTTCCTTCGTCACTTTGTGTTATTTGTCTTTGATGATATTCTCATCTATAGTAAAACGTGTCCATCCCATCTCACCCATGTAGATCAAGTTCCTCATCTCCTCTCCAAGCAAAAACATTTCCTCAAATAGTGTAAATGATCTTTTGGCCTCTCTGAAGTTTAGTACCTGGGTCATATTGTTGGCAAGGATGGTGTAAGGGTGGATCCTAAGAAAATTGAAGCTGTGTAGAATTGGCCTTTCCCTAAAAATCTTAAAAGTTTGTGTGGTTTCCTAGGTTTAAGGGGATATTATCGCAAGTTCATTCAAAATTATGGAAAAATTGTGCTCCCCTAACAAATCTCCTTAAATGAATTCCTTTAGTTGGACTCCATCTATAGACCAATCCTTCCAAGCCTTGAACGAATCTATGTGCACTACTCTTGTACTGGCCCTACTTGATTTAACTAAGACCTTTTTTATAGAATGTGATGCATCTGGGAGAAGAATTGGGGCAGTCCTCATGCAAGATTGATGACCTTTGGATTTTATCAATAAACAATTGTCCGAGCAATATTTGGTCCAATCGATATATGAAAACTAAATGATGGATATTTTGCATGTAGTGGATCTATGGTGCCCTTATCTATTGGGACAACTCTTCCAAACTAAAACTAACCATCAAAGCCTCGAGTACTTCCTGGAACAACACATTTAATCCCAGAGCAACAAAAATGGGTGACTGTAACATACCCTCCCACCCAGAGGTCGGGATACGTTACCTTAAACAAGCTGCAACACACCCAACCACCCATAGGCTAGGCATGCTCCAGTCCCAAGACTCAGTTCTTTGATATCTAATTTGAAAACAAAGGAATTTTCAACAATGTTAGATGCATGAACACCACATGCATAAGACAAGATCCATGTCACAGCATAAAAGAGATAAACAACATGCCATGCAAAAAAAATAACCAGCAGACAGACACATTAGAATACATATCTCAGAGATAATTGAATACACAGTGGAATACATTAAATAGAAAACACAGAGAGCACTTATCTTTGCAAGTAAATGTTCACCAACTAGATGCATACCAAGGAAATTCCTCCCAACCATAGACATTGTTATTCATTTACTCTCAACAGAAGGTCACACCCAAGCCAGGGCTATGAATCCACAAGGATGGGTCCTAGGCCAAGTCTAAATACACAGTAATTGGCTAAGTAGCTCTCAGGTTTCCCAACCTCACAAAACTCCTAATCACCAACTCTCTTTCCCCCTTGGCCTACACAACCCCAAGAAATCAACACCTTTCTCTACCATGCAATCCTTGAGGTTGTTCCATTTCTCTCCAAGGCTCTAGTGCTACTGTTCAAAAAATATCCCTACTGGAAATTCCAAGGACTCTCAGTTGTGGATAGTTCCATCTAAACTTCCATCAATTTCATCCACACAAGCATCCATTCCCTCTGGCAATGATTAGTAAATCATTACAACCATTCAACGATGGCTCTCCTCTTCCTGCCATTTGTTTCCATGGTCAACCCAAAAGAACACGAACTAGCAGTAGTGAGTGAAGAGGAATAAGAACAAGTGAACCAGTGAGAAGAGGATGAACCAAGGGAAGAACGAACCCAAAACAGCCCCCAAGGGATGTTTAAATAATTACATGAAGACAAGAGCCACATGGCCTCCCTCCCAAGAATCTCATGTAACCCCCTTTTCTCCATAAAATAAATCATGGGTAAATAAAATAATAATAACAAGACTTAGCCCCTCAAGCCCCCTCTCTTGTGGAATAATATCCCCCTATCTCTTTTGTACTTGTCGGTCTTGCAGCCAACGATGTATTTTACTAATGTATAGGAAGTGTTACATTCCATAGGCACTCTGGCCCCTTTTCAACTTTACCGTCTCACCAGCCTAAGTCATATTTACATAATACATTATAGTTTATAAGGGTTAGAACCAAGATGTTACATCCCCCTCCCCTTATTTTGGCACTATCCTGAGTGCACAACACCATTCCAATTTTATTAACATTACAATTCCAGGCCCTCTGGCCTTAATTCACACAAGCAATCCAGCCCAATCTTATATACATAGGCACTCTGGCCTAAAACATGTATGCATAGGAATTCCAACCCAAAACATGTATGATGATCTTCATAATTTATATTTCTGGCAGCAGTTCCAACCAACAAGCTCTCCTTCCCTCTCATCCCTACACAACCCAAAGAAATGAACCCCTTTCTCTGCCATGCAGTCCCTCAGGTTGTTCCACTTCTCCCCGGCTTCAGTGCACTTGACCAAGAAGTTTCATAGTTGTGGGTTCTAGAACTCCATTTTTAGCAAGTCCATTGGACTTTCTTCCTTCCATGCCTTTGTCATTTAGTTGCTCCAACATCACCTTATTTTCTCTCATAGTTTGGTACTTTTCTAGATATTCAACGTTCATCGTTTTCCTACAATATTTCAAATTAGCAAGCATGTCAATTCAAAAATTGTGCATAAAATTATCATTCTTTCTCATATTGTAAGAGTAAATTTTCATAATCTAATAAAATACTTATCTGTGTGGTTCATGGATCACTATTTTCCCTGACATACCCATTGTGTGCATGACCCCAATCAAGATCTATCAAAGTCTCCTCTTCCTAGTGGTCACTCACCTTCCAGGCCCAGGCTCATGCATCCCCTTCTCTGCTATGCAGTCCCTCAGGTGATCCATCTTTCCTGACCAAGGTTCTCTTGCAGAAGAATATTTCTAAGGACACAGGGTTCTCATGTCACAACAATAGCCTTTTCCATGCTTTCCAACTTTCATATCCAACATATCATCTATATTATACACATATAGTCATCATGAGATATCATTATAACCATTTCAAACATAAATCTCAAATCCATTTTATACAGGAAAATAAAATTTTCCAAGCATGATCTTTCTGCTCATAATGGTTGGATCTGCAGCTGTAGATATTAGTCTTCCTTATGGGCTTAGATCCCTACCATATCCAAGACCATTCTACCTACAATTTCTTCAATTTACATTCGGCCAAAAAAATTCGTTAGTAATTATCAAATCATAATTCCCAAAATTGTTTTATATAGAAAAAATAAAACTTCTAGACATGAGCTTCTACTCATAACAATTTGACTCTTGCAGCAGTAGGCATTGGTCTTCTTTATGGTCTTATAACACTTCCACATCCCAGACCCCTTTCCTCCTGCAATTTCAACATTCGTCAGCCAAACAAATTGTCACTATCTCATGTACAAGACATATGTTCTCATGGCAATGATTCAAAACAAAATCACAAAGTGCTCTCAGAATTTTTTACAAGTAAAATTCAATAACTTCTATTAATCCAACTATCAATTGGAATGAACTCATCATTACATACACATGTATTATTAGTCACATAGAATTTTCATAATGCCACATTTAATAAGATAACAATCAATGTGCCAATACCCATGGTCACATCTACACAATGCATCCATGCATGGACTACATAATATCGCATAACTATGTCATGTATTCCACCATGATGAGTTGGAAGGTCTGGCCAACAATTCAACACATCATCCACACACTTCCTGCTGCTTGCCCAACTATTTGGTTACCTTTCTTTTCTACCCAAACACAACACCAAGAATATAATCCTTAAGTTCTCTTCATTTTTGGCAAAGAGGTTGCAATCCAAACATCAGATATACAATAGATACCATCGAGCACTTACATAGTGTTATGGTCTCACACATGACTAGCTCTATGGATATTCATTGTTATATAAGGAGTATGTCTCCTGAATTAACCTGGTTATGATCCCATAACCAATCATAACATAATATGAAACTGACATTTTATCTAAGTGCATTCTAGCATCAACAACACTCACACACTTGGGGCCTTCGGCCATTACATATCAATTTAAATACTCAAAATTAACTGAGGAAATCCTTACCTCGATCCCCTTCAACATGTATGCATCAACGAAAACTAAATGCATACCTGCCTGGTTGTTACCAACCTACTTGTTTTTTTCTGACCAATTGATATTTGTAGAAGCTCATGAACTCCCCCCTTCATCATTTTGATCACCATTCCTGCCATCCTCATGGGTGTTCACCTCGATGGAAATTATAAGCAACAAAAACATCCACATATTTAACCTTGTTGTATCATTTTTCCTGAATACATAATCCATCCTTAGTCATACTCAAACATTATTTCATAATAACAGACTATTCTAAGTTCACCAGCATGTTATATGCATATCCAAGCATGTACATATGAAAAATTACATATCTATATGAACCAAGCATTTACTGTCAGCATGCCTACTAATGCATATGCAATTTAACTTCATTGTATGCTTCATGAACTCTAGTACATTTATGTTTCAATTCACTTATTTATTTATCTATTTCTGTTGTATTTGGTTGTCCTTGAATTCCTTTAGATCCTTGATGCCTTGCCTGCTCCCATTCTTCTCATGTACACTATGGTTCCTTGGGTCTGAACACTTTTCCAGCCACGTTCCACCAGAACATTCTTTCCCACTTAGTACCATTCCCCAATGTAAATCCATTTTCATTTAGTGCCACTTTTCAAGTGAGAGAGAATTCCAATTCCTTTGCATTGGCATCTTGCTTCCACTATGAACTCTAATTTAAGATTTTAGACAATAGATAAATCATATCTAACAAATCCTTCCCTAGAAATCCTATTCTTGACACATAGAGATTATTCACACACCACCTCTTAAGATATTTGTTTCCTTCCACATCAAGCTTGAAACTTTCTACACATCTCTACCTTCAAGGCTATGGAGCCTTACTTTTCCTTTCTATGCCCATTATGACATTATTCACCTGCTAGCTTCATGTCCCATGTGAGGATTCTTTCTTTTGTAGTACCTCATCCAACTTTTATAAGCAAAGTCATGTCTCCATGACCCTAACATATGATCCTATTCTTGAATTGATCTGGTTATACCTCTAATCCTGATAAATCAACAAGCAGCCATCTTGTTAGAGATATACATATCATACAAAAATTGTCAATTAAATTTACAGGTACCTTTTCATTTAAGTGATAATATTATTCTTTAATTAATGTCATTTTTCCTTTTTATATGAATTAACTCTTTTTTAATCATGACTGTGTGTCGGTTCTTTTCTCTTCATGAGTTGATCACAGACATGGATCGACTCATTATATCATACTCATGCTTTTGTTGTGTTCTTAGTTCACAAACCTATCATATTTTGACCCTTTATTAATTCCCTGTATTATTCTAGTGTTAACTCTCTATCGAATTAAATATTTATGAGGCACTTCCTTCAAACCATTTACATATGACCAGATGCACAAAACCATGGGATTATTGATTTGAGCATTGGCTCTTATTTTCCCTTTGTTTCTAAATGTAGAACCCTTATCCCAAGGCTGTGCGACATCCCAGTCAAGGGTCTTCAATCCTGAGCTGAATTTCCTCTCTGAAACCTTGATGGTTTCATTATGTATTTAAACACAGGGCCTTTCGGCTTTTTGGCGCAGGTCCAATGGCCCCTGCACCCTTCTCCTTATCCCTTCTAAAAAATCTCAGAGTTGGAGCTAGATCCTTTTTCTCTTGGGCGCTCCTTAGATGTGACCTTAGGAAGTGACCTCACACAGATGCACGATTGCAACCATGCTCAAAGGTGGTTTGGAACCAAACTACTTTTCATCCCACAATTCACCTTAAGCCACCACATGTCCTTTTTCCAAAACTGTGGTCTCGATTGTGTCCCTCCCTCGACTTTGTAAATCCCAAGCACCTCCTATCCCTGCAATGCAAGGTGATTGCCGAACTCGCGATCTTGACAGTGCTTCTAAACGGACGACCGAGATCTACCTCTTGGGAACCAACAGTTCAAATTTACCTCTCCTAGGTCAACGGTTGTGGTCATTTTGGAATTCTGGACTTTGGAATTCTCAAATCTCAAACTTTACTTCCCTCGAGATAAACGGGATTCTGCCACGCATCCTTTTGAATCAGATGGTGGGGAATTAATTCAAACGATCTAATGATTGATGTTTACTTTGGGTCCTTACCCATAATCCAAATCTCCAGGCCACCTGTTCTCCTGATCTGATGATTTAGGTCTACTTCAAACGATCCGACAGTCGATGTTTACTTCAGGTCCTTACCCCGAATCCACAGCTTCACACCACCTATTCTCCTGATTTGACGGTTGAGGTTTACTTCGGATGATCTGACAGTCGACGTTTACTTTAGGTCTCCAGCTCTCCAGGCTTCGAGAGTTTCAAATCTCAACTGAAAACTCTTGGAGTAATTTCTATGGAATCCACTATCCATCACCATGTAGTGAAATACTGTAAGAGGACACGTGGTCCAATCAGGTGGGTGACATGTGTCACATCCTATCTGACATTTCAATCATCCAAATGCTCAAAAATTATTGACATGTGGTGCACATCCAATGTGTCCACGTCATCCCCGATGACATCCACAATCCATGCCACTTCCAAAATTCTGGGCTCCACATCACCTCCTGGTGACATCATCGTGCCCCACCACTTCGGCTCTTTGGGATTCGAGACTTTGGGAGTTTCCACACTAGCACACTTCCAATTCTCCTGAACTCCAATTTCCTGAATTGACCAAACTGTCGCCATGTGTCTCCCTTATTAGATGGCCCAGATTAACCCCAAACTTCGAGACTTTTGAAGTTACCACTGCAAGGATCAATGACTTCAATTCCTTCGAGCCTTTGGACTTCGGAAAACTCAAACTTCAACTTTTTTTCCGAAATGTCTTTATCCGAAGCTCACGATCTACTAAGGTGTGTTTCCCACGAATCGACGACTACGATTTCTTTGGGTATTTTTACTTTGAAGAACTCAACTCTCAACCTTCTCTTTTCCCTGAAGTGCACATAATTATGCCGCATGTCCTCCTGGATCAAACAACTCCAATTCACTTCGGATCTCCAGAATCTAGAAATCTCAATTTTCAACTTCTCCTTTCTCACCTTTTCTTAGAGTGCTTTCACCCAGTGCGCACAATCAGTTGACGCGTGTCCTCCTACAGATTGATGGTCCCTGACTACTTACACTCTTCGGAGGTTCATCACTCAAGTACCAACATGTCACATCACTGCATGACTTTCAATTTGTGGGGGCACACATTGGCAATTTGGAGTAACCCGCTTTTCACCCCACAATTATCCTGATGCTGACATGTAACCCCTTCGTTAAACCATGGTTTGGATTGAGGGACCACCTTGGGAAATTATCTCCTGTGCAACTTGGTTCCCCGTAATGCCTCATGTCCATTGATCTCTCTCTCCCATGGTATCCAACAGTTGTGACCTTAACCCTTGCTTCCTTTACATAGGACGACCCCTATTCACCTGTCCTCCGATCCAACGATCCCGGATCTCTCTTCATCCTATAGTGGCAATTGTTCTTGAATTCAAAGGGGGATGCTCACGATCCTTCAAACCCCTTACAACTAATCGTTGACGATCTAAATCCTGTGTAGATTCAGCAACGCCATTCCTCCCGAGCTTTTCAACTTCACGGTCAGAATTTGATCTCAACCACGAGACTCTGACCAACAGACCCAGCCCATACTGGCCCAGTGTTTCAACCAGAAGCTCTGATACCAATATGTAACATACCCACTCACCCAGAGGCTGCAACACACCCAACCACCAGCAATATAGGCATGTTGCAGTCCCAAGACTTAGTTCTCTGATCTCTAATTCGAAAACAAAGGAATTCTCAACAATATTAGAAGAATGCACACCACATGCATAAGACATGATCCATGTTGCAACATAAAAAAGATAAACAATGTGCCATGCACAACAAATAACCAATAGATAGGCACATTAGAATACATATCTTAGAGATAATTAAATACACAGCGGAATACATTAAATAGAAAACACAAAGATCACTTATATTTTCAAGTAAACGTTCACCAACTGGTTCCAGACCAAGGACGTTCCTCCCAACCATATACGCTATTGTTCATTTACTCTCAATGGAAGGTCACCCTTGAGCCAGGGCTATGAATCCACAAGGACGGGTCCTAGGCCAAGTCTAAATACACAATAGTTGGCTAAGTAGCTCTCAGGTTTCCCAACCTCCTAGCAATCCTAATTTCTAGCTCTGTTTCCCCCTCAGCCTTCAAAACCCCAAGAAATGAACACCTTTCTCTACCATGTAGTCCATGAGGCTGTTCCATTTCTCTCTAGGGCTCCATTTCTATTGGTTAGGAAATATCCCTACTGGAAATTCCAGGGACTCTCAGCTATGGACAGTTCCATCCGAGGTGCCATCAAGTTCATGCACACAGGCATCCATTCCCTCCGGGAATGATCAATAAATCATTACAACCATTCAATGATGGCTCTCCTCTTCCTACCATTTGTTTCCATGCTCATCCCAAGAATGCACAAACTAGCAGTAGTGAGTGAAGAGGAAGAAGAATGAGTGAACCAATGAGAAGAGGACGAACCAAGGGAATAACGACCCCAAAAGAGCCCCCAAGGGATGTTTAAATAATTACATTAAGACAAGAGCCACATGGCCTCCCTCCCAAGAAGCTCATGTAACCCCCTTTTCTCCATAAAATAAATTAGGGGTAAATAAAATAATAATAACAAGACTTAGCCCCTCAATCCCCCTCTCTCATGGAATCATAGCCCCTTATCTCTTTTGTCCTTGTCGGTCTTGCAACCAACGGTGTATTTTATTAATGTATAGGAAGTGTTACATTTCCTAGGCACTCTGGCCCCTTTTCAACTTTACCGACTAACCATCCTAAGTCATATTTACATAATACATTATAGTTTATAAGGGTTAGAACCGAGATGTTACAGTGGCCAATATTTGTGCATATGATTATGAGATCATTTACAAAATGGGTAAAAAACAATGTGATGGTTTATTCTCTTCCCAGGAAATACGAAGAAGAAGGGTCCCTCTTTCCCCTCTCATTCATTGTCTCCAAATGGCTTCATTTTATTCTCTAGGGATGGTTGTGTTAGCACTCTGTAATTTCCAGAGGTTGTAGAAGAAAAGACAGAGGTAACTACCAAACCACTTTGGAAGCTAGGATCTAGCCCTGCCAGCTTTAGAGAGGGATCTTTCTATAGGATTTAGATTTGTTTGAGTTTATAGTGTTAGGCTAGTTATGACAGTTCAATGTTTGTTTTTTTGAAATATATGGCTGAATGAATGCTTAATTTTCCATTGGGCTATGGGGTTTGTAATTAAAGATAAGTATTTGTTTCATCTTTTATAAGATTTTATCCACAGGGAAGGGTAGTAAGAATGTTTGGATCTAATTAAATTAAATGAAATGAAATGAATAAGAGGAAAAGAGGGGAAAAATCCACTAAGTAGAAGAGAAGTTAAGAATTCCTTTACTTAGTTTCAAATGAACAACATGAAGATCATTCAGAAAACCAGAGACAAATTATAGTGAAATAAATTACGTTCTTTAACTTTCTTTTAATGATTAGAATTGGAAACACATGTGATGATTACAAAGAATGGAAAACATTTGAAAAAGAGAGAAATCACATCACCAAGAGTATGACATGATAATCATGTGAATAAGCCTCTTTTATTACTAGTCGATCCTTTGAAAATTTACACAATAGCTTTTGGATGCAAAAATCAACCCCTAATACATCGAAAAGAGAAGTATTTATAAAACTATTTACAACAGATCCTGTCATAAATGATCAGGATATTTTGGAGGAATATTTAACTAACTAAATCTCTAAATACAAAATGTAGGGATTTTGCATATTTTCTCGGATCTCTAGTGCTGATTTAGTGGAAGTGGTTGATGTTTCATCTCTTTGACTTTGGCTAGATTTTTTTGTTGGAAGATTGGTTGTTGTCATTGATGTCAACCCTAGTCATGGGTTTTGGACCGCAATATTGATGAAGGTATTTGGACATGAAGGAAAATGCACATGCAG
>SNQJ01S0024069.1:167567-181803 GCA_010110895.2 Picea sitchensis
AATGATTGGTTGATGGTGATGATTTAATGTAAAGTTTTATTATCTCTCATATATTTTTGGGTGGAAGGAAGGGGAAAGGATGGAGAGTTCAAATCTCTCTTGATATTGGAGGATTGTATCTTCCTCTTGGAGGTTTATCCCTCATTTTACATTTGGAAGCTGTAGCTACCTTTGGAAGTCATTACTTCCTTTGAACAATTAACTATTGATTATTTATCATATATTGTGCATGGTGTATTATGGTGTATTGGTGTAACTCTTATACTATTATTCATTACTCATTGGATATAGTTGAATGGTTTAAGTATAAGTTGAAAAAGGTTTTAAATTTTACTTGATATTGATTCACCCCCCTCTCAGTATCAACAGTTGCTCCTTACCTACTAGAACAAAAAAAATGTCTTTACTCAAGTAATGTGCATAGCTCTTCCCACCTCTTTTTACTTGGGATAGAAATCTTGAGTAATTTCCTATATATTTCATCCATCTCTGTGTATTTGACAAAGGCGGGCTTAGTGATGAAGATATGCTTGATTTCATGCTGAATGATTAAGTCTAATTGTAGTGTTTCTAGGAAAGATTTACCAGTGATGCTTCCCTGTATCCTTGCAAACTGTGAACTGTCTTTTGCCAATGTGTTCAATTGTTCTTTGTAATAAGGTAGAGTGATCAATTTGTCATTTAGTTCAAACAATCCAGGAAGCCCTTTCTTGTGTAGCACCTCAAACTTAATGAAGAACCTATGAACACCTATGTCCATAACTTGAGATTTTTATTACAACTGTAACATTAGACCTTTCTTGGTCAGAACCTTCTTGATATCAAGGATGGTTTCAGTTATTTCCTCAATCTCCATCTCTTCTAACTCTTTTTTGTTTTTGGAGTTTAGAAATATGATAAGTTTTGTGGCTTTTGTGGGTCATTCTCCCAATCATTCCTTGATGATTTCAATTTCTCCCCTGGCTTTCTGTACTAATTCGTGTTGCTAAAAAATTATCTATATGGAGGGCCAGATTTATGACATGGATTTGTTGATATCTATCCATATGTTTTCCTTAGCTTGGGATAAGGTATTTTCCATGGCAGTCTCTTTCCCTAATTGTTGTAATTGTTGGATGATCCTTTGAGGCATATGCATCTCTACCTGGTGACTGGCCTGGAACATTGATTTCAATTCTTGCAATGTCTTTACCTCTTCCTGTAATTTTATGATTTTTTCCCCTTGTATGGATATATTTTCCATGGATTTTACAAGTTTGTCAGATGCATATGAGACTTGTACTAGGATTGTTGATGGGATAGCTCCTGGAATTGTTGTTGATGTGGACCCTTCTACTATTTTGATCCCTATCAAAGGCATTGCATCCAGTGGAATCATGGCCAACTGCACATTTTTCTCCTTTTCTTTTATCATCATGTCCATTTCTTCTTCCATTTCCCTTATTTGTGCATTTTGTTCCATGATTAAATTTAACTTCTCTTCTTTGTGTCTTTCAGTCTCAACCACTTCTTTGGTTTGTGAATCTTCTATAGATGGAAGCTTCAAATGTTTTCTAAGAGATTTTATATCAACATTCTTCTTCTTTATAAACTCCTCTGTTTCTTTGACATTTGTTGGATCATACCCAATTTTAAGAACCAATTATTCTAATGATTTTATTTTGTTATCCTTGGCCAACGAAGAGATATTCTCCAGATTTAATTGGGACTGGATATTATTTAGGGATACCTGCAATTTAGAAGCAGTCATTGAGGTATTTGTCAAAGTTGAGAATATCATTTCTCCTATCTGTCTATGCATATCCATCTGGTCCACTAGATGGACATCTTTTACATCAAATTCAAAAGAAGTCTTTTTGTAGTCTGCAATTTTTCTTGGATGGGGAACTTGTGCCTGTAAGAATTCCATTTTCATTCTTCCTCTTTCTATGTAAAAACATGACAACAATCTGTATTAAGCAGTGGAGTTTTGCTTCTATAAGGGAGTGTAGGTGTTTTTGTTGAGGAACTCATTCATTTTCTTGATTTGTTTATATTTTTCAAAAAATATTTGACTCTTTTTTCCCATGAGCTGATTTAGCTATCAGAGTAGTGTCTAGGTTTCTTTGAGACACTGGTGATGATGGAAAACCTATAAACAAATTGTCTCAATGGGTTTAAGAGTGTGGTCCCTCCAAGACTATGGTGGACTACACTTCTCCCTCCTTGATAAAATATGTTGTATGAATGGTTTTAGCCCTCTTTCTGTATACCTGAAAATCCTCAGCTAATAACTTTGTGACTGAAGGAGAAACTTCCTTCCTTGATCTTTTCTCTTCTTCATTTTGGGGTGTATTAGTCCGTGAAGTGGTTACAAAGATAAGATTCTCCTCTGGTTATTGCAAGGTGTTCTCCTATCACTCTGTTTGGTTCATGTATCTTTCCACCTCTAGCCTCTGTGTGTGTACATAAGGAGTGCTCCTTTGTTTGGTTATGAGTTCGGAAATGACACCAAATGGGTCATATTCCCAAGTGAAACTCACAAGAAACCTCATTTGTTTCAAGAGGATATATGTTTCTTCTCCTGTTGATATCTTTTTGCAGATGAAAGGTCCAACCTAGGTTTGGATTCTAAGTTGGGATTTCTTCTTTGTTGCAACAAAGTGAATATCATCTGAATTCACCATTTTCCTTTATACTCGAGTGAAATAATCCTCACTGAGAGGTATTTGGGAAATCTGTAAGGATGCATCTCACACCCATATACCCTTATCTTTGTATGGTTTTGGTATAAATACCAATCCCCTGTCTTAGCTTGATCAGATAGGTGAAAGACCTTATGAATTTCTTCACTGACCCTTGGATCTGTGTTGTTTTTCATCATACAAACAACTGGATAAATGAATTGATCTATGAAGTCCTTAAAGATGTACTCTGTTGAATTTTTCCTCACCATTGAGGTCCATGATGCCACTGACTCTGGGATTCCTTCCTAGTTTAACTTATGAAGTGCACAGGGAAACCTATATAATTGGTAAAATAAAATGTGTAGACCAGAATTGCAGAGTATCTGAACATCCCTTCGGTTGGAAACCTGAATAACTGATCATGAATACTATCAGCCAGAAATTGACTGGAAATGAATTTAATGGAAACTCTTTCTTCTATAGAAAATATGGATAGAAAACCTAAAATAGGATCATCTACCCATTCATCTGAGTAATAACCTAACAGGTAAGAAGCATGGATATGATCTGGTTGGATTTGATAGTGAAAATGGAATATGAGTAAGGTGGATTCTTCTTGGGCAATTGGGCATATTTAGGGAGGAAAATATCAAAGATCTGGGCTCTTTGGGGGAAATTCAGTTTCTGGTATAGGTTGTTTAGGGATTCAATAGAGAACGTGATGGTTGATTCATTTCTAGGGATCTGCAACATCTAGTTTATGGCTTCGGAGGTAACTGTGAACAATGTTTCACCAAAGGAGGAGGAAATGGCTCTTTGGCCGAGCAAGTAACTGGCTTGGCATCTGAGAGAAAATTCAAGGAAGTGGTGAGTTTGAGGAAACATATACAAGGCAATTTGGACTCCCAGAGTCCAATTTCATCACTCTGGTCGATAAAAATGTCTTTTATCCAAGAGTGCAATTCGAAGAAGTATAATTCTCACCTTGGCTTTGTGACTTTGTAATCCTTATCTTCCATATGGATGTGGTCCAGGTCGATGGGAGGGGGAATAATTGGGTTCTTGGATGTTTCTACAGGTTTATCCTTGGGGGCCATAATTTACAGAGTTTATAGTAAAAAAATGTTGGAACTGTATTACCCAGGGAAGAGATTCTCCTGTCGATGGTGAGAGTTGGTGGCAGTTAATTTAACAACTTGGTTCGACAAGGTATCCACAATGTATTTCTCGGAAAACGATGTAACAAGATGTAAAATGGGGTTTTAAGGTCAACATATATTTGTTATGGCACGAGTTTGTTACAGGGCAGTTAACGGTCACGGGGAATGTTTTAATTGGTTAACGAGTATGCAGATTAGGAAAGACTGCATGTAATGATAAGATTACGGTGACACGGTGAGGTGAGTGGTATAGGGTTTTGGTTTGGAAGATTTCGGAGGGAGGGGGTAGACGGTAACTGGANAAAGGTATATAGGTCAGGGGGGTCCTAAAAAGGCTGAGGACCGTTGATTGGGAAAGAGATGGATGTCGTCGATGGACACTTGTGCGGGGGTTAATGACTACAAGACAAATATTTTCCACTTCCAAACTTAGGATAAAAATATGCGCCATGAAGTGCCAAAATTTCATTTTGAAACTTTACACTATAATTTTATTTTCATATGCTAAAATAACCAAATTTAATCAACCAAGGGTATATTTTGAAATCCCCTTTCAATTTTCTTGAGATAAAAAATCACCTAACCTATATCCTAACCTAGGAATCTAACGCATTAATCCATCTTAGAGTCTTGGATTAATTATTACTCTAACCTAAATACTTTGGCCAAGATTAAACAGTTTGACCAAATTTATTCTCTAACCTATCAACAACAAATTTAAAATGTTTGATCATCATTAGACAATCTGATTCAAACTAATTTTCTTTTGATGGGGTTTTCTTGTTTTTCTCTTTTTTCTTTTATTTTCTTTTATTTTCTTTCTTTCTTTCATTCTTTCTTTTATACCCTCTTTTCATTTTTTCTATTTTTATCTTTTTCTTTTTGGAAATCATTTGCAGAATGAAATATTATTCACAATGTAAAATGACTGGAGGAAGAAATTTCAATCACCAGGTGATACTGTGAAATATAGGGTTATAACAGTGGCTCCACTTGGGGATGGAACTCTTCCTGTGAGGTTCCAAGAACCAGTTACCGAACTCCTTGAATCATCCTCTACAGTACTTTCTGCATTTGATTATTTTTATTGTAGATGTAAACCTGGTGACAACTGATCAGGGGCTTAGGGCCTTCTCTTCGGGCTTCAACCTCTGATATAAGTCACCCACTCATGACAAAAAAAGTAAAATGGTATTTACAATGAATTGGGTGAGGAATGCTTTTATTCCAATGAAAAATAGTGCTTGAGCATTCTTCCATTGAAAGATCCTCCTGGTAGACCTACTCCATCCATGTCCTTGATCAAGAATGCAGTGCTTCCTCAGTAAGCATGGATTATGTATGGACCTTTCCATAAATTATCAAATTTTCCATGCTTTCCCTTCTTTTCATTCCTTGAATCCCATTTTAGTACTTTGTCTCCTATTTGGAAATCATCAACCTTGGTTCTTCTATCATAGGTATTCTTAATATTTTCCTATATCACTTGAGTTTGGTTGTAGACTTCTTCTTTGGACTTTTGCAGCTGTATGGTCTGGTTAATTCTCCTCTTGATGTCATTTGGTTCTACCTATACTTCCTACAGTAATTTCATGACAAAGACACCTAAAGAAGTCGGAAAAACAACATCCATTCCATAAACCAACTAATATGGGGACATGCCAATTGATCTCTTAGTAGTAAGTTTGTCTTCCCATGATGCATTGATCAACTTGTTGTGACATGACTTCTTGTTATCATGTAGCAACTTTTTTATGATATTGACCAGACTCTTGTTTGAAGACTATGCTAATCCATTCCTTTAAGGGTAATAGGTAGTAGAGTGTCCTAAGGTAATCTAATATTTTCTACAAAACTCTACCATCTTCTTTGATTTGAATGTTGTTTCATTGTTAGTGATGATTTTCCCAGGACATCCAAAATATTGAAAATAATCACAGCATCAATGGCTTTCCTTGTAGTGCAGCTTCAATCCACTTGGTAAAATAATCAGTGGCTGTGAGAATCTATTTTTGCTAGCCTGATGATGGTGGATGGATTTCTCCAATGAAATCCAAACCCCATTGTTGAAACGAAGCTTCAACTAATATTTCAAGGGTAAAGGCAATAGTTTCCTTTTTCCTTCAAAGATTTGACAGCTATGACATGAGGTCACTTTCTTGTGGACATATGCAAATAAGGTTGGCCAATAAAAACCATATCTTATAATTTTATTGGCAGTGGTCTTCTAGCTTAGGTTTCCACCACAATATCCTTCATGAAATTCATGAAAAGCTTTATATGCCTCATCTTTCAGTAAACAATTTAGTAAAACCCCTCTGACATCTTTCCAATACAAATTTCCATTTAAAATACAATACTTCATAGCTTTGAGTTTAAAAAATCTAGCTTTAGTCTTGGTTAAACCAGGAGGAGCTTGTAAATGATGTAAAACAAAAATTAGGTATTCATACCAGGGAGAGGTTGAGAAAGCCTCTTTAACATGTGGAGTCACCTGCTCTTCTTGTTCATCCACTACAGCTAGAAATTTTATATCCAAAGCATGAAAATTAGACTCAACCATTAATTTATCTAATCCTTCATCCTTATTGATATTGGTTGGTTTGATCTCAATATCATATTCAAGGATAACAACAATCCATTTACCCATTTTTCCATCAGGACTGTCTTGGTTCAGAATATCTTTCACCACAGAATTTGGGACATAAGAAATTATATGTGAATGAAGAATATATACTCTGAAATATTTGATTGTTTTTACCAAACCAAAAGATTTATTTTCCATGATGTTGTATTTCAGTGCAACATCTCTCAAGGATTTACTGAAGAAAGCAATAGGTTGTTCATGGCCTTCATAGTTCTTCTGCAAGAGAACTGTTGCAGTAGTATGCTTAGAGGAAAAAGAGAATATGAGGAAATATTTCGTGAAATCAGGGATGATAAGCACAGGGGCTTGTGTTAAGGATTGTTTCACCTAATCAAATGAATTTTTTTATTCTATGGTCCATTTTATTTTTGTGTCTTTTTTCAACATATTTGTTATATTTATTAGAAGTTCTACCAAGTTAGGGATAAATCTTCTTAGAATGTTTATTTTTCCAATTGAAGATTGTAATTCTTTTATGTTTCTGGGATGATCTTTTTTTTGAATGGCTTCAATTCTTCTAGGATCAATTTTAATTCCATCCTTTGATATCATATGTCCTAGAAGTTTACCTTCTTCTAGACCAAACAATGTTTTCTTTGGATTAAGGGAAATTCCAAATCTCCTCCATCTTTCAAAAACTCTTCTCAGGTGGAGCAAGTGTTCTTCATCCCTTTTTGAAAAAAAAGTGATATCATACAGGTATATAACAATGAATCTTCCAAGTTCATCCACAAAATAAATATCCATTTCTCTTTGAAATGTAGCCCCAACATTCATTAAACTAAAAGGCATTTTCAAATACATGAAAGTGCCCCAAGGTGTAGTAAATGTTTTTTTTTCTTGATCATCATGGTGGACTAAAACTTTATTGTAACCAGAAAACCCATCTAACAGAGAAATTCTACTGGACCCAACTACCTTCTGCAAAATATGGTCCATTTTGGGCAAGGGGTAGTTTTCTTTGAGAGATAATTTATTAAGGTTTATGAAATCAATGCATAGTCTGATTTCTCCACTCTTCTTCCCGATTGGAACTAAATTTGATACCCATTTAAAAAATCTTAATGGGACAATGATTTTAGCATCATAAATATTTTTTATTTCTTTTTCAATCAGAGGCATTAACCTTGGGTTAATCCTCCTAAGTTTTTGTTTAAAATGATTTTTGTCTTCTTTTATGGGAATTTTATGCTATATAATTCTAGTGTCATAAGATTTCAGATATTCATAACTCCATGCAAAAACATCTATAAATTCTCTAAATAATTCTATATATTTCTGTTTTTTAGAAGGAGGTAAAGATTTAGACAGTTTAATCATCTTTGGTTGTTTTTTAGTTCCTATGTTGCAGTTTTCAACTTCCTTTCCAGTAGGTTCAATTTTAGGTTTTTTGGCCACATCATCAAAATCAAACAACTCTTCCAAAGGGACTAACCCTCTAGGCAGAACATTATCTTTCAATTGAAAAATGTCCAGATCTTTTTTTTTCTTTTTCTTCCAAACCTATCTTATCTACATTTTATTTTTCATCATCAAAAGCAACATCTATGTTGGCACATTCAAATTCATTTTTTGATTGCAAGAAATTTTCAATTTGTTCATCATTTCCAAAAACTTGTCAATATCTGATGTTGTCTGGGACAACAGGTTTGCACTTCACTTCAACTGTGTACTGGTGATTAAGATGAAATCTTATCTTACAAGTAACTGCTAAGGTAGTCAGACCATCAACAAGAATGTTTTGGTCTCTGGGAATGAATAGCAAGTCATATTCAGTATAGCATTCCAAAAAATCTAGGACAACATTTATGTAGGCTCTCAATATTGGGTGTTTAGCAGATTATTTACCTTTGATCTATTTTATTATCAGTTTAGAATCACCCTAAATTGAAATTCTCTTATGACCAAGCTTCTTTAAAAGTTGCAAACCTAGCATTAAGGCTTCATATTCAGCTATATTGTTGGTACACTAAAAATTTAACTTGTAGGAATGAACTTCTATATGATTGGTTTTTGAATTAGAAACCCACACACCAACTCATGATCCTTCCTTACTAACAACACCATCAAATTCTAAAATCCATAGAGGTTCCTTTTGTTTATCAAATTTCACCATTATTGTTTCATTTTCTTCAAAAGTTGTTTTGTCTTTTTCCATGTTATAAACATCATTTTCTAAATTGGCAATCTGTCTTTCCATATCTCCAACATTGTACAAAACAAAAGAATCAAGGTCTGAATGAACATAATATAAGGGATAATTGTGTGGTTTATCCTGACTACTGACCATGTATTTCATTAGTGTCTCCCTATATAATCTCCTATGTTGACTAAATAATGGCATGGTAGCATAAGGCATGTCCAATTGAAGGGTACCTTGTAACTTGGCTTCCCATGAGCGAGACAGTAACATGCCATATTTAGGAGGTATGTCTAAAAAAACTATGTCCATTACCATACTCTTGGTTGGGATTTGTGCTAAATTAACACACAAATCTTTGATAAGACCTATGCATTTTACTTTAATTGAATCAAAAGAATATAAATATTTGTATGTTTTAGTGATATCAAGTCCTAATTTTTCCATAATAGCCTTAGGCATATGGTTGTGGGAAACACCAGAGTCCAGCATGGCATTGTGCAAAGTTTTGTCATGAATGTTTAAACTGATGTAAAATGGAGGTACAACACCACTTTCATATTTTCCATCAACTTCAGGCCCAAATAATAATTATGGTTGATCATCAACAGCATTTACTATATTTTTACCTTCCTCTATGTTTAGAGATTTTATCACTTGTGATCTGTAATAATTCTTATTCAATAACTTTGTTAGAGGAATGGGTATCTTGAGTGTCACCAATTCACTTTCCAAGTTGAATGAGGTTTGCGTTTATTTTGGTTATAAAAATCTGATTTCTCAAAAACATTATTCTGTGAAGTATCTTCCGGCTGGCTGGTGGAGGGAACATCAGTTTGAGCTATTTTTGAGACAAAATCAGATGTTTTTTTGCTTGGGACCGTTGAGTTTTTCTTAGGGGGACTATTAGGAACTTTCTTGGAAAGTGTGTTAGTTGTCTTTCTAAAGTTAGGAGATTTCTTAGTTGGATTATCATTAGACTTCTTACTTCTTAGGTTATACTGCCCATGAACTTCCATAATTGCATTTTCAAAATATTGTTGATCTGATTCTTCCTCATCAATTTCAGTTTGTGAAAGAAGGAAAATATCTTGTTCTTCTTGGGTAATAAAAATAGAATCATTATAATTTATTCCCATTAAATTAATGTGAACATCATCAAGTTCCTCAATTGTTTCTTCCCCTTCATTAACATAATTTTCTTGAAAAGGGGGCCTAATCTGTTGATCTGGGCCTCTTTGTTCTCTTTGTCTAATTTGGGGTTGATTTATCCTAAAATTAGGACTTCTGATTTGGGGATCAACTTGATTTTCTCTTGGTGGAGTCCTATCAGTGATGTATAATATTTCCATCATCCTTTCCATGGTTCTGACTAAGGAGTCTATCTTAGCATCAATATAAGAGGTAGATTTTTCTTCTTTGATAGTTACTCTCCTCTCTGTTCTTTCTCTAGTTCTCTTAACTAACATATTTGCCTCTACACTCACAAAATCTCTTTGCATCTCTTCCAAAGTTGTATAATTTCTTTCTCTCAATTGATAAGACATGTCAGCATCAAAACCATCAGGGAATTTGATCAAAGCTAAACCTCGAGGAGGTTTAATTTTTTGTTGGAATTGCATTACAAATATTGTTAAATATAGTGCAATAATCATGTATACTTTCCCCTTGGTTTCTTTTAATACTTTCATATTTAGATAAGATTTGAAGTGGATTTTTCTTAACTTCTCATCTATTGAGGAATGATTGGTGAAAGGAAGTAATTCCATTCGGGTTAGCAACTGGTAAGGCTTTGAACCATTGCCTAACTTCTCCATTAAAGATTTGGGAAAAAAATCTCATTTTGACATCTTCCTCATCAACTTCTTGCAGGTCAAAGAAGTCATTCATCTTGTAAACATGTTGTTGTGAAGTCATATTTCTAGTGCCATCAAACTGAGGAATCCTAGTGTGATAATACTGGGGCATATTGTGTAAGGGAGCAGCCAAAACGAGGGGAGCATATCTTGCTGCCATTATTGGTGGGGGAGGATGGATAACAGGAACTCATGTGACAGGCTGGATCACAACCTATGAAGTTGTTGGAGAAGTGGTGGAAGATATGGAAGAAGCGGGGATGGAAGATATAGGATGAACTAATTGAGGATTGATAGATGATGCAGAGATGGTCAGGGAAGAAATCTCAACAGACTGTTGAATGTAGAATTTATGCAAAGCTTGATCAAAGTCTAATGCTAGATCTTGTAACTTCTCAAAATTTTGAAGGATTTGTTGATCAAGATATGATTCAGGAAAGTGTCTTTCAAGTGTATTAGGTTGGAGGATAGATTGATCTAATATTGTTTCATCCAAAAAGCTATCAGATTTAGTTTTGAATAAATTATCCTCAAATGGTAGATCAAACTGGATATCCTTGATTGTGACAAATTTCATTGGAAGAGAGGTTGCCCTAGGAAGAGGACTACTACTCCCTTGACTTTATGCAAACTTCCTTCTTTGATCAATTTTTCAGGGTTATCTACTACTTCTACAGGTTCTAGATCAGGATGAGATCTGGTGTGAATACTTTTTGGATCCAGAACTTAAACTTAACAACCTAATTAATTATTTACAATTTTTTACAACCTATGAACATTTATCTCTTAAGATTTTAGATCTTTGATTGTACATAAATAAAGTTTTCTTACTTAGAAAAGATAATTCATAAAGTTGGAAAATTTGTTCTTCCACAGTATGGTCGCCACTATGTTAGCACTCTGTAATATCCAGAGGTTGTAGAAGAAAAGACAGAGGTAACTACCAAACCACTTTGGAAGTTGGGATCTAGCCTTGCTAGCTTTAGAGAGGGATCTCTCTATAGGATTTATATTTGTTTGAGTTTAGAGTGTTAGACTAGTTATGACAGCTCAGTGTTTGTCTGTTTGAAATATATGGTTGAATGAATGCATAATTTTCCATTGGGCTATGGGGTCTGTACTTAAAGATAAGTATATGTTTCAACTTTAATAATATTTTCTCCACAAGGAAGGGTAGTAAAACTGTTTGGATCTAATTAAATTAAATGAAATGAATAAGAGGAAAAGAGGGGGAAAATCCACTAAGTAGAAGAGAAGTTAAGAATTCTTTTACTTAGTTTCAAATGAACAACATGAAGATAATTGAAAAACTAGAGGCAGAGTATAATGAAATAAATTTTGTTCTTTAACTTTTTTTTAATGATTAGAATTGGAAACACATGCAATGATTACAGAGAATGGAAAAACATTTGACAAAGAGAGAAATCACATCACAAACAGTCTGACACGAGAATCCTGTGAATAAGCCTCTTTTATTACTGGTCGATAATTTGAAAATTTACACAATATATTTTGGATGAAAAAATCAACCCCTAATACTTCAAAGAGAGAAGTATTTATACAACTATTTACAACAAATACTATCATAAATGATCAAGATATTTTGGAGGAATACCTAACTAATTAAATCTTTAAATACAAAATGTAGGGATTTTGCAGATTTTTCTCGGATCTCTGGCATTGATTTGGTGGAAGTGATTGATGAATCATCTCTTTGACTTTGGATAACTGTTGTTCCTTGATGACTAGAACAAAAAAAATGTCCTTACTCAAGTAATGCGCATAGCTCTTCCAACCTCTTTTTACTTGGGATATAAATCTTGAGTAATTTCTTGTATATTTCATCCATCTCTATGTATTTGGAAAAGGTAGGCTTAGTGATGAAGATATGCTTTATTTCATGCTGAATGCTTAAGTCTAACTGTAGTGTCTCCGAGAAATATTTATCAGTGATGCTTCCCTATATCCCTATAAACTTTGAACTGTATTTTTCCACTGTGTTCAATTTATGTTTGTAATCAGGCAAAGTGATCAATTTTTCATTGAGTACTAACAATCCAGGAAGCCCTTTCTTTTGTAGCACCTCAAAATTACTAAACAACCTTTGCACACCTATGTCCATCACTTGAGTTTTTTCTTCCAGCTACAATATTAGGCCTTTCTTGGTCAGAACCTTCTTGAATGCAAGGATGGTTTCAGTTATGTCCTCAATCTCCATCTCTTCTAACTCCTGTTTGTTTTTGGAGTTTAGAAATCTGATAAGTTATGTGGCCTCTGTGGGTCTTTCTCTCAATTCTTCCTTAATGATTTCAATTTCTCCCTTGGCTTTTTGTACTATTTCATGTTGCTAAAAAATTATTTGTATGGAGGGCCAAATTTCTAACATGGATTTGTTCATATCTATCCATATGTTTTCCTTAGCTTGGGCTAAGGTATTTTCTATGGCAGTCTCTTTCCCTAATTGTTGATTGTTGACGGAGCCTTTGAGACTTATGCATCTGTGCCTGGTGACTGGTCTGGAACATTAATTTCAATTCATTCAATGTCTTTACCTCTTCCTATAATTTTATGATTTCTTCCCCTTGTATGGATATATCTTCCATGTATTTTACAAGTTTATCAAATGCATCTAAGACTTGTACTAGGATTGTTGATGGGATTTTTGCTGCAATTGTTGTTGATGTGGACCCTTTTGTTGTTTTGATCTCTTTCAGAGGAAAAGATCTAGTGGGATCGTGGCCCACTTCACATTTTACTCCTTTTATTTTATCATCTTGTCCATTTCTGATTCCATTTCCCTTATTTGTGCATTTTGTTCCATGATTAACTTTAACATCTCTTCTTTGAGGCTTTCAGTCTCAGCCACTTCTTTGGTTTTTTAATCTTCTGTAGATGGAAGCTTCAACTGCATTCTAAGAGATGTTATATCATCATTCTTCTTCTTTATCAAATCCTCTACTGCTTTGACATTTTTTGGATCATACCCAATTTTAAGAACCAATTCTTCTAATGATTTTATTTTTTTATCCTTGGCCAGCGAAGAGATCTTCTCGAGCTTTAATTGGGATTGGATATTATTTAGGGATAGCTATAATATAGAAGCAGTAATTGAGGTATTTTTCAAAGTTGAGAATATCATTTCTCTCGTCTGTCTATGCATATCCATTTGGTCCTTTGGATGGAAATATCTTACATCAAATTCAAAAGCAGTGTTTTTGTAGTCTACAACTATTCTTGGATGGGGAAATTGTGCTTGTCACAATGCCATTTGCATTATTCCTCTTTCTATGTCAAAAGGTGACAACATTCTATGTTGAGCAATGGAGGTCTGCTTCCAGAATTGAGTGTAGGTGTTGTTTTTGAGGAGCTCATTCCTTTGCTTCATTTGTTTATATTTGTAAAAAATGTTTGACTCTTTTTTCCCATGAGATGATTTAGTTGTCAAAGTAGTATCTGGGTTTCTTTGAGATGCTGGTGATCATGGAGAACCTTCAAACATATTGTCTAAATGGGTTGAAGAATGTGGTCCCTCCAAGACTATGGTGGACTACATTTCTCCCTCCTTGAGCAAATTATTGCATGACTAGTTTTAGTTGTCTTTTTGTATACTTGAAAATCCTTAGCTGATACCTATGTGATTGAAGGAGAAACTATTGGACATACCTACCACACTTAGAGGGGGGGTGAATGAGAGTGGGGCTCTTTTTCCCAAAACTTCCCTCTTGCACAAAAACTCATCAATTAGCATTCAACATTTATTCATTACC